>ML818740.1:0-10467 GCA_009831015.1 Picea engelmannii | reverse complement strand
TACGGTTTCAAGGCACTAAGTGTCCTTGTTGAATGCCCAAGCATTTTGGACTTGACCTGTGGAGCTAGGGGAGAACCTTGTTGTTCTTCTTATTGAGCACCCAACATTTCCTCTTGGCTAAGGGATAAGGAATTGGGGTAGTAACATAGCTTAGGTTTGCAACATTCACATCTAATTGCCCCTAAGTCAAAGAGAGACCTAAAAATATATTAAAAGTAACCTACACACTTTTCACAACATTCACATTTCAAGTTTTGTTATTTCCTTTCAAGCAAGTTGTTTCAAGCACTTTTATATTTCATTCCTTCCAAGCAAATTCTTCACTTGTCAATATTTACTTTTTCCAATGTATTCTTTATTCTTTATTGCAAGCATTCTTTATTTCTGTGAAATAACTCTGTTAAGTATAAAGTTGTGTTTCATATCCATCATGTAGATAGCTCATAAATTCATTTTATTCTTGTAGAAGTATATTTCTTTTGTGTATATATATTTCTTTGTGTATATTGGAATAATTGGGATTGGATAGTCCTCAGGCACTGATCTAATTCTTGCTTTGTTAAGGAAAAGGTTTGCTTGTCATTGAGATATTGCATCTGCACAATTGCTTGTCATTGGGCTGGGTCTCCCTAATCAATAAATCAATTAACTCCTAGAACTTTAATAAAACCTTCACATAGTTTAATAGGGTCTAGCCCCCTTGGCTTCCCTAGGAGTGATCCTAGACAAAAGGAGTCTAGATCGAGGTGACAACGGGTCTAGACTTAGGTTTGTGCCTCCAAGGACACACCAAGTGGGTTGGAGACTTCTCCACGCTTGTAGGTGTGTATTGGGACGACAACAAGTTGTGTTGGGGTTTATGATGATGGTTTTTATTGTGTTTGCAGCAAGTAAATGATAGCAATATAGCAATGACATATACTCAATAAGATGCAATACAAAGTAACACAAGAAATGGCCACAAATACCTCAGATTTGAGTTCTATTTACATATATAGCTGACCTCATACAATGTAATGTTCCTGACATGGCTAGTCTAGGAAACACTGCTAATGTGTGTGTAGGATCAATCGTTTACAACATATAAATGGTCATACAAATAATAAATGCGACAAAGGACTGCAAAGTTTATATTATGATATCTCTACGGATTACAAAAGGCCGAATGCGGCTGAATAAAATGACGACACTCGGCTAGATCAAAAGACAAAAGGATCTTAGCCGGAATACTAATAAACAACAAAAGATAATACCCGGAATATGTGAGCATTGCAAGATCAATGGATGCACTGGAAATATGGCAGCTTGTGCGGTAACTGCTGGAAGTCTGGAAAGTTCGCCCTGGGATCTATACCTCTCGGAATGGCCTGGAATTTATCCCAAATGATGCTCCTTGCCCTAGTCCTCAGTACTGGTAACTGTCAGACTCCTCTGCTAGTGGGTTTGGACCCCGGATGGATCCCCCTGGGGGAATGCACCCCTCTTTCTCTGGCAAAATGCGTCCTAGTGATTCCACCATCAGAATCGGACGAGATGTGTTTCAAAATGACCGCCTTGGTCTACTAGGAAATGGGTTGAAAGGGTTTTCCTGAATATGGCCTGATGCTCGCTCGGGAACCCTGAATGTATCCACCAAAAGTGTCGCACTCCCAAGTCTGGAAAATGCGCCCCAGATGATTCCTCCATCAGAATCTGGCGAGGAACCAGGCAAAATATGCGCCTTGCCTTCCTCTCAAATGGGTCGAAGGGAAATCTCAGAATTCTCCCTGGATGGGACAAGTCGATCTCTAAACCTCCCAGAAGTTGCCCCCTCCCTTTGGATGAATGCGCCCTTGCTGCTGAACACTGAGTAACTGCTACTGAAGGATAATGGAAGACCTATGTGATCTTCCCGGTGACTAGGGTGTGTCTCTCAACACCGAAATCAGCCAACTGGTGTCTTCCTCCTGGAATCCACTGAACAATCTCTCTTGAGATGCGCCTCTCCTCAATGACAAGTCATACTCTGCATAATAATGAATTAGGTCGCTGACTCTTATCTTATAGCTTTGCAAAACCCTAATTCACTGCTGAAACCCTAATTCGTTGTTGACCTTTTCCCTCCAAGTGACATTTACTTTATTTTATTATTCCTTGATTAAATCACTTAATTAATTAATTAATTAATCATTTTACCTCTAAAAAGTGATTTATCCATCCTTATGGCTTCTCTGGCCACTGAAAGTCACTTCTCATCATCTTATCTTGTAGTGCTCTTCTTCCCGATTCCGATGAGATATTACACTAGGAGGTTTCTCCAAGTAATATGCCCATTATGACCTTCTTAGTGAAATTAATTAAGATATGACCCATACTAACTCAAAATTACGAAAATCGTCGGAATGCAACGAAACCAAAACCAAGTTGTGCGGAATGGATCCTGATGATGAACGATGCAAGTTGGGCCCAATAAAACCCCTCAATATCTCCCGAACTCTCTGTCACCCCTATCTAGCTACTCTAGTAGGCATAACACTCTGTAAAGTTATAATGTCCCAAAATGGGGACATTACATACAAAGTGGAGCAGATCTGGAATACATATAGCAGAATAGTGTGTGTGGTTGAATATCCCTCCAAAATATAGTAGAATGGTGAAGATATGAACTCTCAAGAGCTCTCCAAGGTGAATACAAAAGATCTCCAAGAGACAACTCGTTCCCTTGCTACTATGTGTTGTCCTCTCTAGCAAGTGTGTCCTTATTGGCTGTAGCAAGCTAAGCAAATTCGACCTTTATGAATCTGGCCTCCAAACTCCTGTAAAACACTGCCAACTTGTAGATTGGGAGGTGTATAGAACATATGAAGAGATTCCTAAGTGGAAATTCCAGATCCAACCCTCTAACTTAATGTGGCTTCACTGAACAATGTGCCCCTCTTCAGAAATCCATTCCATGGCCATAACAAAATAATAAGCAAGAGAAATTTGCCAATTATGAGTGAGAAATGGCACCCTAGGCCTAGCAAACACTCTATAGAAGAGATTTGCTTCATATCTCACTTCTTCTCCTCCAAACGAACTGATCTCCTCCAAACAATGTGCCCTACCTGCGGAAACCCTTCTGAAATGTGCCCTGTCTCCTTCTTCCTTGTAGAAATGGTGCCCGTAGCTGAATAGAACTGAACTAGAATGGCGAGGGAGGAATCTTTCACCTCCTTGGCCAAGCTTGGATGAAGAACATGAGAATCTTTCACTCCCTTGTTGATCTTTCGAAATACATCAAGTTCTTTCCAAGAACCCTATAAACTCCCCATGCAAAAGATCAAATTAGGATGGGCAAACTCCTTTACAATGCGAAAGTTCTACTCAACGCTTAGAAAATCATATCGTCTCAAGTCCTCAACGATTACTAACTCGATAATGAAGAATCAGGTGACAATAATTACAAGCTAGAGCAAGAGATAAGTCTTCCATAAAGTATGCTTTGAGGACAAAGCATTTTTAAGGGGAAGGCAATGTTATGAACATAAATATACATATACTATAGATATTCATAACATAATAATTAATAAATAATAATTATTAATAATGAAAGGTCATGTCTCAAAGGACATGACTATTGGTAAAGGGCACCCCTGCGTGGGTATATAAACGAGCCCTCATTCTCAATTGTAATCATCTCATATATTATCTTACTATTCATTCTTATTACATATATATTTGTCCATATGGATTTGATTACTATATTCTAGATATTTTGGATTATTTGTGCGTGACGAACTTTGTTCGTCTCATGAACCTGTAACTGATGTGAATCCTTGAGGAAGGATCCAATCCTGTACTCCAAAGACTGATGAAGAATCTAAATGATTCTCCGGATGGATTAGGGTGTGTCTGTCAACACCAAAATCGATCAATGGTGGTGGTTTCCTCTAGAAATCCACAAAACATCAAAAAGTTGCCTAACTTCGCCTCTGATTTCCAATTCTCAATCCTCCTAGAATTAGGTCGCTTTTCCTCATGTTGACTGCCTATTCAACTAGGCGGTCAACTCCATGTACCATGAAGATATGCATCATCAGATGCAAACAAGTCAAAGACTTTTTGGTTCTACAGGGCATTTTTTTGCTCCAGCACACAGTTTTATAAGCGAGATTACCGCACCCCTACATGGGTTAATATTGTAATAGGTCTACATGGATCATGGTTAGGTCAGTTGCCTTAGGATTTCTTCATTAGGAGAGTTCCTTTCACTGAGTGTTTTTTATCCTCAGGAGTTTAATATGGCCCAAGCAGACGGGTTAATCTCCCTTGAGTTTTTCACTCCCATTAGCAATAAATCCTCCAAAGTGGTGAAAGGCATTCTAATGAAGTCATCCTTGGGTAGCTAGTGTTTAGGAACGATGTAAATGACCATGTAAGACAGCATGCCAAATTTTGTGATTTTCCGTCAAGCCTAGCTAGGTTTTTTTTAATTAATTAATTTTTCCTAAGGTTGGGAATTAAATTAATTAATTAATTAATTAATTCTGGATAATTAATGTAAAACTTAGGTCCCTAGGCTTTTGATAGGGGTATTTGTACTCAAAAGAAAGATAATGAGACCCCCTACACTCTTGGACCAAGTTTCAACTTAGTCGGACAAGTTTTGTTAGGGTTTTTGTCCACTTAGGAGTTTTAGTCGGAAAACAACAATTTTAATTGCTAAACCTAGGACATGGGAAAATGTCAATTTTGTAAAAATTAATCAAAAAAGGTGAAGTAAGTGACAATTAATGAGATGGGCCCCACCTAACCCTTCCTAACCCTTTCCTAACCTTACTCACCCCTTTACCCACTCATTTAATTAATTTCCCACTTAAAGCTTACGTCCCCCTTATGAGGAATACGTCCCCCTTTCCATTTATACTTTGGAAACTCACCAATTATTTAGAACGTGGGTCCCTTCCTCCTCATATACGCTTTACCCTCTACATAATCCAAGAGTGTGGACTCCACACTCTTTCCACACTCCGACACACCCTCACGTATACCTCACGCATTCCTCACGCATCCCTCACGCATTCCTCACTTACCTCACGCTTTCCTAAATTAAACTTACGTTTTCCTAAATTGAACTTACGCTTTCTCTCTTGAATAAATTAGGGAAAGCACTCATGAGAATGGAAACATCTTATGAAAGCACGAAAGGTCGCTTTGCAAGCAAAGCATGGGCCTTCCTTGAACCTGTACACCCCTCTCAAATGGCCACCTCACTCTCCAACTCACCTCACATACTAATTTCGCCCCTACCCTAAAAGCTCACACCACCCCTCCATGAGTTGTCTTGTGGCTTGGATCTTTGACATTTGTCAAAGATCCATGAAGGGTCTCTCTTCCTCTCATTGCTATAAATGAGACTCTCCTTTCCCTCATTATTCACCATTCTTCACAGTATTGTTATGCTACCAAATTCTCTCCATCCCACACTCTCTCTCTCTCTCTCTCTCTCATTATTGTCATATTGTTTCACTGGTTTTGGTTCTTGAAAAGCTTGGAGCAACTTGGTTGCTACAACCTCTTCCCATTGGAAAATACAGAAATAGCTTTGGAGGAATTGTGGCGTTCAAGATTTGTTTGGATGTGCCACTTATTTGTGAGGTGATATCAGTTTTAAATCTTTATGTGTTTTGACCAATAGTTGCTTAAGTAAATTAGTTTACTAGGCTAGGTGAGGCAATAGTGTAGTTGCCCATCTATATATTTTGTGCATTCTTATAATATAAACTATGTTGTATTATCTTTGCATGCAAGATATTATCTGTTGTTCCATCTCACTTTGGGTTTAAGTTTTGCAGATCATCTCTAAGGAGTTGTTGGGATAGATTCAAGGACGAATCTACCCTCATCTTCATTTACACTTCACAAGAAATTTTTTGTTCTTCTTCCTCCTTCTTTTACTTTCAGATTTTGGTATCTAACTTGCTTAGATAGGTCATTTAATCAATATAAAATTCTGGTTTTTATATGTACGAAGTTTCTGTTGAAGAACAGAAATTTCATAATCATTTGTGAGTGTGTTGCAGCTCAAATCAGCTCGCTGATTTTTGCAGATTCTCGCCAGGACAAGAGGGCATGCTGCCCAAATTCAAGCACAACACATCTTTCCGGTCCTCCTTTCAAGAGTGGTAACGATTTCTCTTCTTTCTCTTCTCTCTAAATAAATGTACGCAAGCCCAAAGGAGTGTACCCAAGCATCTTGCATTCCTTTACTTTCAGTCTTTACTTTGCAAGTTTAGTTAGATTTGTTTTCTGTCTTTCCTTGCTTAGTTTAGCTATAGATTAGTTGTGATCTCTACATGCATGCTTAACTCTAAATTATCTAAAGTAGATCTCATAACATATGCTAGCTTAGACCCCGTGGAGGCTTAGATTAAATCTATTTTTCAGTTGCATGCAAGTTACATATCGTTAATCTTTATCTTACACACATGCATGCACATGCCGGTTACATAATCTCTTAAATAATCGTCTTTCATTTTCTGCAAGGTATTTCCATTGTTTTATTTTCACATGCAACAATCTAATTAAGCAATTTAACTTGCAATCTATTGGTTTAAAGGCTTTAGCCTTCACTTTCACAATTTTCAGTTTCACAAACATTTTCAGTTCTTGACATTTACATGCAATAATTCAAACTTAAGAACATAATTTGCAACTTCATTGTTTAAAGGCATCAGCCTTCTTATCTTTCAGTTTCAATATTTTGGCATTGTTGAGCAAGCTACAAGCACTCAAACACATCGCAACACTTGTTCATAGTTTAATAATTAATTTATTAGACTTAATAGGACACCATTACCAACCATCTTCGCCATTTAAAACAGGGTCGGAGGAAGGCAACGGAAGGTGCTAGGCCAGGGACGATCTCACGCCGCGCGGCGTCCTTTCCGGGAGTACTCTGATCTTAGGGCTGACCTATGAAGCTACGGTGGGCCTCGTTGCCTAACTTCTGGAGCATCCAATAGTCACTTGGTAACTGGGGGAGGAAAGTTTTGGGTTGACATTTAGATAGGATTAAAATAAATCACACTTAATCACTAATTTAATCCTTGGTCTACAACATTGGCATTTCAATTTCACACTTGCAAGCACACTGATCTCATTTATCTCATGCAAGTTATCTTATAATGTTGTAGAGTAATTAGCTAAGTGGTTACATCTATCATCTGGAGTACTTTACATTTTCAAGCATTTCATCTATCTTGTATTCTTGTAATTGTGGTGTGATCCTTCAAGAAGTGCGCATCCACCTGGAGGCATTCTCTTGATTGGGTCTTGAGTGCTTTGCGTCTTTTTCACCATTGATAAGCAGTCCAATAGAATTCTATCTATTGTGAGCATGCTTGGCTTGATGTGTTGATGGTCATTTCATCTTGAATATTTTTTTTTCCTGCACATTTCAAACACTTGTTAGTATATTGTATCTATTGTATCTATCTTAGTTTAAATCTGTATATCTCAAACATTATTTATGTATATCTTGTATCTAGCTTAGTTTAGCTTTGTATACATCACATATTCTTTTGTATCTAGTTTATCTATTTTGTTGTAATATTTGTAACTTGTAATTATTTTGTAACGAATATCCCCTTAACTTAGTTGACCCCTTGCCCAATCTTAGGCACTAGTCTTAGTTGTTCTAGGAAACGACCCGACTGTTCATATCTAATCATTGCTTGCATTTGCTGCTTGACATCATAGGCTAGATTCCCCTTGACCTTTTAACTTATTAAAACCAACTCCTAGAACATTTAATCGTAAATCTCATCTAGTAACTAGGGTCTACCCCCCTTGGCTTCCCTAGGAATTAACCTAGACGAAAGAGGTTCAAGTCAAAGTGATAGCGTGGACTTTGAACCTAGGCATTGTGCCTCCGAGGACACACTAAGTGAGCAGGGCTTAGCTCACATCTGAAAGTGTGTATAAGGACGACAACACCTCCTTTATACTCAACCCTCATCTAATTCCACGTTCACTTTAATTAATTAAGTGACTTTTCCTAAGTTTACCTTTAATAATCACTTAAGTCACCTAAAACACCTTTTTCTCTTTTTTTACTATCTAATGTCACTTTAGACTTTTGGTTAAATGACATCAAATAAAGGTGTTATTCCCTTTTTTCCTCTCGGCTATAGTCTATGGGAACATATAGACTACTAAGTCGCTCCCTGCTTGAGTCATCATCGGGAAAGGGACATTACAGTGTCGAGAGGGTATTTATAGTATGTTTGTGCCCAATGTGACTTCTCATTTGACACATGCCAGTTCTATTCCATGCCTATTAATGCCTCCAAAGATCCCCTTTCCTATTGAGATGGTTTCCATCTCGATTGTAGTGGCCTATGTGGCTTCTACAACCATTTTTTGTCTAACTAGGATGCTTCTTATAAGGTTAATGTGGCCTCTTTGATTTCCATCCAATCCCCCATTCGTCAAACTAGGGTTATACCACTATCAGTTTGGGTTCCAATCGTCTCACTATTATCTATGGTTCTTGGGCTTCATTAGACTTAATCATAGTTAACTATCAAACTGTAGCTAACAAATCTGACATGTAAATGTATATCTACGTGTGCATGTTGGACAACACCTTGTATGGACCAATATCACTACAGCTCTGTAAATATATCTACACGGAGTCTATTTCTTGAGGAATTTCCTAATTAATCATATCAAGAGACCCTTATTTTGAGAATCAGTCTTGTTGTATAACAAAAAAAATGCAAGGACAAAATCATGATGGAATTGCCCATAGTATGATAATAGTGACAAGAAGTTGACTTGGTTTAATTGAGGAGTGGTTTGATTACAGTGGAAACTCTAGAGGCTAACGAATGTTGGTGTTTTTGATGTTTATTATTTGCATTCTCTTATTCTTATGAATGTTTACATTTTTCCTGAGATTCTCATAATGTATATATACAATATCTTTGTCTTTTGATTTAGGAGATTAGAAATGCAGTTGAGACAACGTGATGTGGAACTGTGGATGGACCGTCGTCGGTTGCCAGCATTTGTGCGAAGGTATTCTTGTCTTTGTGTCAATCCCTCACTTTTAAGATTTGTTACAAAATCTTCGATTTCATAGGCCTTTTCTTGATCCAGGAGTACTAAGTTCTTACCCATTCTTTAAACAATATTATTTTCAATGAGAATTCTACTAGGAAGTTATGTAGTTTTGTCCTCTTTAATAAATGTGAATTCTTATTCGTTATTGTTGTATACTTATCTGATTACATGCTTATAATATGATCCTCAAATTCCTTATTCTAAGAGTCAGGTTTTTTTTTTGGAGCGGTTGCACAGTAAACTGAATAATATGGACCAGAAATCTAAGAGTCATAATTTTAGAAGCTGAAATTGTAGTTGACCCACAAAAGATACAAACAATTATTGAATGGCCAACTCTAGGATTTGTCTCCGAAGTTAAAAGCTTCATGTAACTAGCAAGTTCTCACCAAATATTTCCAGTAGATTTTATCCCAGGTTGTGATCCACTTACATCACTACAACCAAGAGGCAAGAAATTTGAATGGACATCTCATTGTGGAGAAAATTTATAGATGTTCGAAGCAATTTTTGATTTCTAATTCACGAGATCTGAAAACCATAACCAAATATCCCAACTCATTATTTGGAGTGAGCTACATTTGTTTATAATTTGTAAATGTCAATAGATTGTTTGTTAGACAGGAACTTCTATCTAAAAACTAATCACTAGTGATATGTGCACAGTTAGAGAAATGCACCATTATGCATGAATGGACATAGAATCCCTAAGAGAAAACATCCATACTTAAACAAGAGAGATTTCAACAACTGTATAACTGCACACTCCCTAATCCATCAAGTGTTTATAAAGGTACATAGAGTCCAAAATTGGATTGTACATACATAACAGACATGCAAAACTTTTATCACTGGGATTTTCCAAATAAAACTCATCCAAAAAGAAGGAAAACTTGGATGGGATGAAACCAAAACGCTAAAAGTGATTAGGAGTTACAGTTAGTAGTATACAATATAGTACATACCACTTTTCACCTACTAGTTCTTACCATTTTCTCCTTGCATAGAGGATATCGTGCCCAATTTTTGGGGTGGTTTGAGGTACACCCCTTACAATAAAGTACAAAATAATCATTGGGCCATGTGTCGATGGGGTGCACCTCAGAACACTGTTGGATGACTTCCCTGCCTAAGAACAAAACAAGTAGAAGCATGCTGAAAATCAAGAAGGAGAAACATTGATGTATAAGGACTATGAATGGGAGGAGCTTGATCCCTGTCATGAAGTGACTCATATTTGCTTGGGTTTGCTAAAGGATATCATAAACTTTGGCATGGATCTTGGCAAGTTGTGCACAAAGGAAGAAGTTTTTCTCTGCTGCATCTTCTGATGGGATGTATTTGGTGCCTTGAGAGCCACTAGAATATCATAAAGAG
>ML818739.1:81533-96177 GCA_009831015.1 Picea engelmannii | reverse complement strand
TATCTGTAACCTGCAAATGCAAACTAACACACATCTACAACATATCATAAACGCATAAAGACATTCATCAACAAACACAGAATAACATGCAGGAAAAACTGCTCTGATTATATTAATATGAAATGCCTCTTTACAATGTGAGCCCGAATTGCAACAGAGTCACGACTTCTTCTCTTCTCTCTAACCTATTCTCTATTCTACTCTTCCCCCTCTTCAATCTAGATACAAAGAAGATATTTTTACAAAGAGGGTCTCCTCGAGCTCTTCCCTCCATCTCACCAACTCTCATTAATTTACATTCAATTACATTGTATGGTTGTCTAGTTTGAATCAGATCCAGATCTCATCCTTACAACCATTTAAGGAAAACTTTATCTAAAGCCTACACACATGCATGGTTTTTGTCTCTACCAACCTTACAACATTTAATACAATTTTTCAAAATTTGAAAAATGAGAGGGTTGTGCCTCTCTCCTTCCATTGAATGCGTGCTTGATGTGCTGGCTGGCTGGCACGTAGATGGATTGGAGCGATGCTCCTACATCAAATTGAGATATAGGAAAGTCTTGAATAAACTAAATTCTATAGTGGTTATTATAGAATAAGATCATATAGATGACCAGCACAATGAAGAAGAAGACATTCATGTACAAGAGGAAATTCCCCCTCACACTCCTCAACCATCAAAAATACATTAGGAAACTAATCCTCCACCCTATCCAGAAAGGCTACTTGTGAAAAAACATGAGGTACCTCTATGACATGACATAGAAGTTGAACTAAGGAATATATGTGTAAATATTCCCCTACTCAAAGCCATTAAAGATATTCCTATCTATGCTAAAATTATAAGGGATCTTTGCATCAAAAATCCTAGAAGGAAGAGGAAGGAACCTCCCATCATACAGTGGTTGGAAAACTATTAGAAATTCCATCCAAATATAATGACCCAGGAAACTCAGTGGTGATTGTAGAAATTAATGGTGTTTCTTTGTCAAATACACTTATTGATCTAGGAGCAACAATAAATGTTATGATTGTTGACACTATGTGTACGCTATAACTAAATCATTTAAGGCCAACACAGACCTTCTTGGAATTGGCAGAAAAATCAATCATCAACCCAGTAGGAATCCTAGATGATGTAATAGTTACCTTAGCCTCTTGGGAGTATCCTATGGACTTCTTGGTAATTCATTCAAAATCCTCAAAACCTGGACATCCAGTTGTCCTTGGTCGACCTTGGTTGGCCATTGTTGAAGCATTTACTAGTTGCGATCATTCTATGGAGATGACAACTTATAATGGAACCCACAGTCATAAACTTGTTCTCTTTCCTCCTACCCAACCAGCCACTGAAGTTCCTGTATGGCTATAGAATCCCTATGGGGAGGATAATTGTTCTCAACTCTTGTTAACACTTGAGAAAGTGAAGGGAGTTCAAGAACAAACTGAAGAATAGATTTTAAGCATATTTTTAGCCAATACATAATGCATTGAGTATCCTCAATATTTTCCAGAATTCACACATATTTTCAACCCTGAGTTTCGAGAGGTTTGCCATCCCTCCACTTCTACATTAGTTATTATATCATCAATAAGTGGAGAAGAGGAGTCAGTTGTCTGGACTGTTGAAATCAGTCTGAGGAAATCCCTGTATATAAATTCTGTCCTAGAATCAGATCAACAACAAAAATTGATCGAAATGATTCAAGGACAGTTTGTTGCTTTTGCATGGGATTACTCCGATATGAAAGGAATTCACCTTGATACATTTATACACCATATTTACACCAATGATAAAATTAGAATCATTAGGGAGCCCCAAAGAAGAATGAACCCATCATTAAAATACATAGTGAAAGAAGAGCTCCAAAAACTCCTACATGTCAATTTTATTTATCCTATTTCAGATAGAAAGTGGGTGTCTCCATTAGTTATTGTCCCCAATAATAATGGAAAATGGATAATTTGTGTGGACTTCAGGGAGATGAACAAGGATACCTATATAGATTATTTCCCCTTACCTTTCATAGATTAGGTCTTGGACACCTTGTCTGGGAAGAGGTATTTTATTTCTTAGATGTGTTTAGTGGGTATAATCAAATCCAAATTTCCCCTAAAGATCAAGAGAAAACCACATTCACTTTCCCATGGGGTACTTATGCTTATAGGGTTCTTCCCTTTGGTTTGTGTAATGCCCCTTCCACCTTCCAGAGATTTGTCCTAGCTATTTTTTCTTATTTGACCCATGACTGTGTAGAATTCTATATGGACGACTTCACAGTATATGGGGATGATTTTCAACAACCATTGGACAATTTGGAGAAAATATTGATTAGGTGTAGAGAGACTAATCTTTCCCTCAGCCATGAAAAATATAGAATGATGCTCACTGAAGGGATTGTCTTGTGTCATCATATTTCTAGTACCAGAATAAGGGTAGCTCACAAAAAGAAGTTAGAATCTTCGTAGGGCATGTTGTATATTACATGAGATTCATTCAAAATTTTGCAAACTTGGTTGCCCCACTGTTCAAATTATTAGAAAAGGAGGTTGAATTCCATTGGGATGAGCAACGCCAGATTTCTTTTGAAATTTTAAAGAAAAATATTTCCAGTGCCCCTATGTTAAGAGGACCGAATTGATCTCTTCCCTTTCATATTTGCATTGATGCCTCAGATACTGCTTTGGGAGTTGTTCTATGACAAAGATAAAACCAACTCCCCTATGTTATCTACTTTGTCAAAAAAAATCTCTCCCCTATTGAAGTGAATTACATTATCACTAAAAATGAATTCTTATCAGTGGTTCATTCCATTAATAAATTCAGACACTGCTTAACAGGGTATGAGGTTTTTGTATACACCGACCACTCAGCTATTAGATTTTTAATGAATAATCCTGTGACAAATGCTAGAGTTACTAGATGGTTGCTACTAATGCAAGAATTCAATATTATTATCATTGACAGACCTGGCAAAGATAACCTTGTTGTTGATTTCCTATCTAGACTTATTCATACAGGTGATAATGCACCAATGGATGAAAATTTTCCAGATGAATGTATGTTTGTTATTTCTACTTACATTCCTTGGTATGCAGATGTGGAAAACTATCTTGTAACAAGGAAATTACCTCATAATTTGTCCCTTTGAGAAAAAAAGAGGATTATTCAGTTAAGCGCAAATTATATGTGGCATGATGACTATCTATATTGTACATGATCTGATTTGGTGATTAGAAGATGTGTACGAGAGGATGATATGTATGATATATTCTAAGCCTACCATGATGGAACATGTGGAGGCAATTGTGTTGATAAGAGGACAACATACAAAATACTACAATCAAGCTACTATTCGCCAACCATTTTCAGGGATACAAAGAAATATGTGGCCAGTTGTGATGATTGTTAGAGGATGGAGAAACCAACCCTAAGTGATGAGATGCCTCTCCAAGCTCAGGTAGTAATTGAACCATTTGAGAAATGGGATTTGGACTTTGTAGGCCCTATTAACCCCATGTCTAGAAGAAGAAGCTATATACTGGTCTGTACAGATTATGTGACTAAATGGGTAGAGGCTAAATCTCTGTACTCTATAAATGAAAAATCAGTTATTGATTTTCTGTTTGAAGACATCTTTACTCGTTTTGGTGTTCCTTGAGAAATAGTGACAGACCAAGGAACCCAATTTACCTCCAATTTGGTCAAAGCTATTACTGAACAATATCATATTAAACATAAAAAATCCTCACCTTATCACCCCCAAGCAAACAGATAAGTGGAATCAACCAACAAAGTGATAGAGACTATACTTACCAAGACAATTCAGTTGCACCATAAATATTGGGTGGATCGGTTTCCTGAAGCCTTATGGGCCTAGAGAACAACTTGGAGAAACACAACTGGTCATACACCTTATGAATTAGTGTATGGGAAGCAAGTGTTGCTTCCCATATAATTTCAAGTAAAAACTTCCAGGACTGCTATGCAATTGGGAATGGATTTGGATGAATCCCAAAAATAGAGGATATTGCAGCTAAATGAACTTGATGAAATCATACAATATGCTCTGTAGAGGACTACACTTAATCAAGAACAAAGGAATAAATGGAATGACAAGTATATCAAGAAGAAATATTTTCAGCCTGGTGATTGGGCCCTTCTATATGATAGTAGGTTCAAGAGTTTCAAAGGTAAATTCTCCACTTGATGGTTGGGACCCTATGAAGTAGACACAAATTATGACAACGGTTCAGTGAAGATAAATACTATTGATAAAGATCATACCTCCTTTGTTGTAAATGGGCATCAGTTTAAAGTATATCATAAGCCTATGTCTAAAGAGGATTTTATCAAACAAGTTCTTTAGAATTATGAAATGCAATTGGTAAGCAAGAGGGGTTCTCCTCCTGTTGAACCACCACTGTAAGTTTTTGTTGTGTGAATTGATTTAACTTTGTACATATAAATATATAGTTGTGCGTTAGATAGTGATTTTTGGTGTTACTAACAAAGGAATACTTTTTTTTTGTTCTCATGTAGATAAGAAATAATGAGGACATCTACCAGAGGTGATTTTATTCCTTTACCCAACCCTGGTAGACTACTCATGGGAAAGGAGAAAATTGGATTTTTATTTAAGTTTTTCAGACGCCTAAAAATTGAAAACACTGGAAAGCATTAACTGATCTGGACTCGATAAAAATCCACAGGACAATATAAGGAGTTTTCTTTAAGTTTTTCGAACTCCTAAAAATTGAAAACATCGGCGAGAATTAACTAACATGGGCTCGAGAAAAATCCACATGACAGTATAAGGATTTTTCTATAAATTTTTTAGACTCCTAAATATCTAAAAATTGAAAACACCGGCGAGCATTAACTGATATGGGCTCGATAAAAATCCATGGGACAATAGTAGTTAGGTTCTTGTTTCCAATAAAATGGAAGTGGAAACAAAAGTAGTGGTTTGTTTGGTTCCAAAAAGAGAAGGCTTTTGCACCTATACAGGAGGATATCCAGCTACATTTTCCTTCTTATTACAGAGCTTGGAGCCCAATCATTGGATCTTTTGCCTCATTTTATGATACTTCCACTGCATTTTCAAAATTTCATTCAGATCCATTATGATTTGCCTATACTAGTGTGTTGTTCATAATTTTTCAACATGATTCATTCAGAGGAACAAATCCATATACAACATTAGTGAGTACCAACCTCTACTTCAGCTTGACCCTCAGAACATGTTTAGACATGAATAACAAACCTACAAGATTCCAGGTACTTTTCCAAAGTTCGTCTGGTACTGAAAAAGTTTCTCTGTGTTGTTCCAATATTTAAAAAATCCTCTAAGCTAGTCTGGTACTAAAACGATAGTGTTGTGATGATCTAGTACTGAATTTGTGCTCTGATATTAACGAGGGGATTTGGGTAACATTGCTCTACATTTTATATTGCTTTAATGATTTGAATGTATTCCAAGTAATAGAGGTATGGACTCAATGTTTATTCCTTTTTATTCAGAATCACAAGAATTTTTCATTTTACATATGGTTACCCTCATATTCCCTTTTTATTTTGAGTCACTAAACCTCCATATAATTATTTTCTAAGGTTCTTCATGATTCCCCTTGTTTCAAAATCAATGATAATGTACACAAATCTCTTCATAAGGTGATCGTCCAGTTTGGCAAATCTTGTCAAAAATTCTCGTCTGTATGATGACAAAACTATGATTATACCACTTCATATGAACTCATGTTGTTTAAACTTATGAAGTTGAATGCTACCCAATGGTGAGTTTTGGTAACATCACCCACATTCGTCGTAATCATTGCGGAAACCGGTAGGAGTGGGATGTGACACTACTTGTGGGTATGATCATCACCTTATCCATGAACACAATCCTTAGACATGATTTCTAAATTCTTCCTTACTTTGCTATCATTTCAAAGAATTGACCATTGTCCTCTCATTTTCATTATATATGCTCGTTAATTAACCATCCAGATGAGCGTTAATTAAGCATTTTTTTGTTATACACCACTTGATTCACTCCTATTATCTCTTTACTTTGCCTCCATCACCATGTTCTCGTAATTTTAAGTCCAGTACCAAACCCTCGCCTAAATTTTGTTACCCATACTTGTTTTAAAATTTGTCTTTAATTCATCATGGGGGTTGACAGGCACGAACCAGTGTTTCATCTATATAGAGAAACAAAGGAGTATCAAGCTTGCAAATAAAAATTTGAAAAGGATGGTCGGGTTCCCTTCTTAGAAAAATTTAGAGAACATCATGAGGGGGTATATCGTGCCTTCGTCCAGAGTTATGATGGAGAGAGCATCTAGTTGGGTGACCTAAAACTAACAATTATTGAAGCTACCACAGAAGAGGCAACTAGGTTACCTTCCACTGGAGAGAAGTATTTCAAAGGCATCATTGTGGGCAGGGGCATCTATCAAAACAATTTGAAACCCGAGCACCTGGACCCAGATTGGATGAAAGGTATCTCCAGAGGTTGGATCATAGAGGAATATTGTACAATGCTTTTCTTCTTACAGAAATTTTTATTGCGAAGGGAGGTATGAAGTAACATTTCTTTATCATTTAAGGCTTTTATTGCATTTTGAAGGAGTCCCACACATAGAATTTCCTCATTTCCTGTGGATGAGTCTAAACAATATGGTGAGGGGTGTTAAGTCTGCATCCAAGAAACCCGAAACCAGTCTTTACGACCATGGACTGATGAAAATATTGGTTGTCCATGAATTGAGAAAATGAGACAATAGTTGGAAGAAATTCCTCACAGAAAAATTTGCTCACGAGAATTCTAAGTCCGTATAAGGGAGTGTAAAATGGGAACATAGTAAAGGGTAAGACGGGAAGAAGGGAGATAACATAAAGAAAGGAAAGAAATTTAGTAATAAAATCGATCATGTTGGCCCTAGATCACCACAATATGTAAGTAAATTGGACAAAGGGAAGACAATAGTTTTAGAATAAGAGCTTGCACCTACGGTGGCACAATCATCCAACATCAAGAAAAATTGACTAGACCTATCCACGAAAAGTAAAACACAAATCGATGTGAGAAAGAGGAAGAAACAGAGGTTTGGGAGAGATGTTGGGAAGGTTGTAGACACTATCCCCAAGGTAATTGTTGAAGTACTTCACAAAAAGGATGGGGAAATTACATAAAGTGTTACAAAAGGAGTTCTTGAAATACCCAGGAACAAGTTTGGGAAATTGCAGAGAATACTCCAGAAGTTATTGTTAAAGTGCCTAAAGAAAAAGGTGGAAAAGTAGAAAAGACTCCTAAATTGAGAGTCAACAGCAAGAGGAAATCCATGTTCCTGTTATCACACCTGAGGAAGTCCCAGGTCCAAGACAAAGAACCACTCGGAGTATGGTTAAGTAGGGGATAGTTCTTCATGCCCCTTCTTTTGCAGAAGATCCAGTGGACATTCCAACTTCACCAGAGAAATAAGAGATGTATGTGGAGAATATTAGTGAAGCAAAGGAATTAGTGATAGAAACACTAAAGGACTTAAGGAGAGAATTTGAAGCCAAGGAAGAGATAACAGAAAAGCATCACATGAACCAATCAACTCCCTGACCAAACATCAGTTGGAATTAAAAGTTAAAAACCTTACAAAATAGAATGGAGAGTTGAAACAAGAAATAGAGGAGTATAAAGTGTTGGATAGGCATATCAAGAAAGAGAACGCATAGTTGAAGAAGAATAACTACATACTACAGGGAGAGCATGATTAGGTCTCTGCCAAGTTGAACAAAGTTTTGTGCCTAGTCCAGTATACATGAGTCATTAAGAGGGAGCTCAAGGATGAGGCTTCAGGGATGGATATCTTAAAACCAGGCAGCTAATGTTCAAGAAAGGTATAGGATGAGCACTAGTTTTGAAATTTTGAAGACTAACTCATCATTTTTGCATGAGGGCATGCAATGACTTAGGCATAGGGGAAATTTTGAGCCTCCTTTTTGTCACCTCCAATTGCCTTATCTTTCCCATATCCTGACCAATTTTTCCTAATACTGATGCACTTTCTGCCTATTTTCCTCATCAAACATGCCCTTTAAACAATTATTGCATACCTATGAGGTAACTGATGTTTAATCATAATTTATGGTGATTTATTAATAATTAGGATTGAATATTTGTTGTTTAAGAACTTTCTAGTTAATTTGGATGGTTCAAGAAGACTTCATGACAACAGTTCATGTTGTTGAGATCGTTTGGTAATCGTTGTTGAGGTCATCTGGTACCCATTGTTGAGATCATCTGGTACCGATTGTTATGCTCACATGGTACCGACTTGTATGTCTGTGTGTGTCCAATACCGATTGTTATGCTCGTTCGGTACCGACTTGTATGATTGTGTGCATCCGGTACCAAGTTATGGAGATCTACGCGTCCGGTACCTGTTCTGAATTCCCAGGATTAGATGTTGGAATGATATTATTATAGATGAGTCCAAGGAATTTGTTGGTTCAAACATTCTTTGTTCACTGGAGATCATGATACATTTCATCACTTATGCACTTCGTGTCATGAGGGTGAAATCATTTCCTTAAAAATCGATGTACCATCCAATTGTAATAATTATACAATTATTTGATGTTATCTTCAGACTTGGATTGTAACGACTGCTTCTCTTTAAAGAGAGAGATCCTTATAGATGATAGGATATAGAGAGATAAAATAAAGCACAGTTATGTTGTAAGTTTTGTTCTGGAACGATTGTGGATTGTACCTCCATTTTTATGAAGTAATGATATAATTTTTGTTTATGGATTATATGTATGCGTTTACATCTTCTCTTCTATAGGATTTTCTTAAGAGATGCCTTGCTGGTATGGGAAGGGCCCATCGACCCAACTAAGGTAAGTCTCTTTGTAATTAATTGTGAATATGATTCTAATTTTCTGTGTTTGTGAACAAAGTAATGTCGTGTTTTGATTACATCATTTAATTCCTTTTTGGTTATGTTTCAGTGATGCATTTGGTAGCAGGTCACATGGATGTATGGTAATTTTGAGTAAGAGAGAGTTGTGTGTGTAATGTGAGATATTTGAATGTCATGATTTCTGAGTAATGATTTGACATCTTTGTGTGAGTATGCGAGAACAATTATTCAATTTAAGTGCCTTAGTGTTTTGTCTAGAAAAATGTTGTAGTGTTTGTTTTTGTTATACAAATCTAAGGACATGTTGGATATCCATATTTCACCATACATGAGCCTGCAATGGAGAATTATACCATACTTATATTTCTTTCCTTGAATTGATTAGGTTATACTTTGCATACACAGACACAATTAAGACCTCCATATCTCACCATACATGCACTTATGATGGAGTGTTTTTACCTACCCGGTAATTCTTTTAAGATTGATTAAGTTTCAAGAGCATTAATTGTTGTTTGTGTGGTTTTCCCAAGACATAGAATCATAGTTCATCTTTATCTTTCATGAGCCAAAAATGACCAGATCCATCCCCTGAGCAAGAATTCTAGATTATATGTTTGTTGATCAGTTTTGTTTTCTGAATTTTGAATTGTGTGTGTGTGGAGTGTTATTTGAAAGGTGTGAAACAAAGTATTTGGTTTCAAACGTTTTTTCTTACATAGACTATACTTAGTAGACATAGACAATTATCTGTTATCGGTACATATAGTACATCAACTCTATTGATTACGAAACCGGATTGACATATTAAATGATTGGAATATATTGAGCATATACTTGCACCAATAGAATGTTTGAACCAGAGACAGAGTTACTTACAGCCATGACCAATCCATTATAGTTTTCTTGCAATGAGCACAAGATCATAATTTCCCTAACCTCATCATCATAGGTCACTTTTACATAACTTAGTTGATTAGTAACCTTATTAAATTCATTTAAATGATCTGCAACATACCCACCTTCTAACATCTTCATATTAAATAATTTTTTCAATATAAATACCTTGTTGGAGGCTGACGTTTTTTCATATAGTTTATCCAATGCCTTCATAATATCCTCTGTTGTTTTTTATTTCAAAATATTGAAATCCACCGACGTTGTCAAGCACAACCATATCGTTCCTAGTTCCTTTCCATCAAGAACCTCCCATTCTTCATTCTTCATGGTCTTAGACTTCTTTTCTATTTCTTCCAATGTTAGGAATAGATCCTTCTGATATAAATAATCTTCCATTTTCATCTTCCATAGCTGGTAGTTTTGGCCATCAAATTTCTCGACCCTAAATTTTCCATATTTTGTCGTTGCTCCCACTTGAACCAGGAACCCTCTTTTTCTGTGAGTTACCTTTGGCTTTGATACCAGTTCTTAGAAAAACATGATCGTAGAGAAATAAAATAAAAAAAATGTGGAAATAAAACAAAGAAGATACACAATACAATAGAGACACATATATATGTGGTTCACCCAATGTGCGTTATATCCACCAGAGAAATTGACAAATATTCATCCAATGTGGGTTATGTCCACCTTTTAATTATAAACAAATGAAGGGATACAACCTACAACACATTTTTTGTAACTTCCTCTTCTTACTCTCACAGTCTCATCTCTCACAATACAATATTCACATTCATCTACCGTCGCAATACAATTCCCTCATACATAAAATAAGGTTGCCTTATAAGGAAAAAAAACTTAACATAACTTATACCATCAAATCTGTGACATTATAATGAATGGTTCAGATTGACTATGAAATTACAATATTTGAATTGCATTAAAAAATTAGGAAGATAATCAGGCTCCACAACCGACAACTGAACTATAAAAACTACCAAGGGAATCTAATGAATGATTTGATGACCTTGTATCGAGTCTCTATCAAAAGATGGGGAAAATGACACTAGAAATTTTTTGTCTAATGCTCAATAAAAATTTGGGATACAAGAAAAATTAAGAGGTTTGAAAGTTCCCTAGAGGAGTCTCCAGAAAAGGTATGTGTTATAAGAAAAATAAATCCATTGGGACAGATTCCACCTATATGATAGGGAATCCGACCACAACCTCTTTAATAGCTCGACATGAGGTAGAGACTACCTGCACCTTATATTTTCCTAGGTATGAGGAAGTGAAAAGGGGAAGAAGGAGAAGCGAAGGACTTGCGAAATATCCCTCTTAGGACCATCCCACTTGGGTATTTTCCTCCCTTAGCTCCCTGGGATGTGACCAAAATGGCCTGGGATTTGATTTTTATGGAAAAGAGGGTGAAAACAATCTTGTTTATTTTTGGACTAAAAAACTAATAAAAGTGAACAATGATTTTTTCACTCATGACCTTGGGAAAATGTTTGAAATTGGTTCCTGGGGTAAATTGGGGTTCAAAACAATTTCCTGGTGAATGAATTATGCAAAAAAGAGCTAAAATAAGAGTAAAAAAAGTATTCATAAATCTACAGCCATGCTATTTAATGTGGTTGCAAGTGATGAACAACAAGTTATTCAATACTTTTAATGCGTGAAAACAAACCCAAAAATTCTTGAAATTACTCGAAATTGCCCAGAATTGCACAGAAAGTGGTCCCGGTACTTTTAAAAGTTCCAAAATGGGTATGAAAAGAAATTATAGCCCTTGGGTAAGCTGCAATACTTAAAATAAATCTATTATTTTAAGTAATTAATCCAACCCTAATCCTCTTTGGCTAGATGAGGACCTTGTTTTAGCTAACGGTTACAAAAGAAACTTTGAAGACTTGATTGAGAATTTGTTTGGCACTGATTTAATCAAGATCTATAGTTCTCAAGATTTAATAATTTTCAATGGTCTAAAGAAGTGGAAAAATTCTAACAGGATGGCTTCTATCCATGTTTTGGGTAGTAGTGTTGTTGACTATGTAATATCAGATATCCCCATATACAACCAAATAGTAAACTTTGATATTTTAGATGACCATGAACCTGACTCTGATGATAGACCTATAACCCTAAATTTTAACTTTACCATTCACAAAATCTCCATTGAGGATCACTCTGACAACTAAAGGAACTTTATTTTTGACAAACAAAAAGTCAATCTCTTCTTAAAATACCTAAGAAATGCTTTAAAAGTCATATCGTATCAAAACAAAATTGAATTTGACTATAAGAATTTCACACAACCCTCTCTACATCAATTAACAATTTCTCCATTGAGGTGCTTCGTAAAATTAAAAACAATAAAACTAACTCTTTGTATGATAGTGAATGCAAAATTTCTATAAAATCCATTAGGAATGCTTCCAATGCATCTTTGGAATATGATAAGATAAATAGATACAAAACCTTAATTAAAAAAAAAAAAAAACACTATCTAAATAAAAAGAAAGAGATTTTTTTGCACCTATTTAAGATAGATCCTAAGAAATTCTGGAGGCAAATTCTAACTCATAAAACTAAAGAAAATAATAAGATTCCCTTGAAGGACTGGAATTTATACCTTAAAAAATCTAAATGAATCCCCTATGTCATGGACAACATGCCAAACATATCTACAAAGGATGAAGTGTTTTCTATAGAACACATTGATCTTGGGATTAAGCGGCTCTCTAAAATAAAATATAAGGACATCGAAGGCTACCAAGATGAAATATTAAAAATTGGAGGGCCTATCCCTACCCCTCACATACATAAGCTCTTCAATTTAACTATCCAACAAGGCTTCCCAAAATCTTGGACTCCTAGCCTCATTGTTCCTATTTTTAGAAGTGGGGACAAAAGAAATCCCTCTAATTATAGGGTCATTATGATTAGTCTCATTTTAGCTACGCTATATAGAAGTATTTTGGGAAAAACGATCAGTATATGGCTCATAATGGGTTGCTAAGATCATAATCCTACAGGATCACAATGGGTTGTTAAGAGCAACCCTCAGGTCAAATCATGAAGAAATGAAACTGTTAAACATCATGTTGAGCCCAAATCATATTTTTGGGTCAACACATGGGAGCACTAATATACATTGAATATATTCCTCTTAATCCAAATTTTTTTAATTCCTCTAAAATAGATCTGGGAGCCCTAATACACTGAATATAATCCTCTTATTCTTAATCCAAACTTTTTTAATACCTCTATTATAGAACCACCATCCAACTTTGTTTCCTTGACATCCTTGGGATTATCTACATTAGTTTGCACCAACCCAAGGTCCTACTTCTTTGCCTCGAATTTATTAAATTATTCCTTTGCAACCACTCTGAGAGGTGCCAAGAGAAAAGTTGCAATTACAACAGCTATGATATTAAATCCAATGGAATGAAACCTTGAATCATTTTATACAATGATAACAATGAAAATAAACCTGGAAAAGGCCAAGGATATGTAAACATGTGTATAAAAATATCTCTCTTTATTTTTCCAGTCACTGATTTTATCAGGTGTACCATGACCATGGATCTGAAGCTTATCAAACATGGAAACAATCTAAAAAGGAAAATCAAGGAGCAGGGATCATTACCATAAGAGGAATGGTACATCTAAGTAAAACAATCTCCACTCAATCCTAGAAATCCATTGAGAAGCCCCAACACAATACCTCTATTGTGAGGGAATTTTTTCATGCTTTTTATCATAGCTATGATGTTGGTGAAGGTATCGGAACTAGATCCTACTATTATGTACAGAAACATAAGACTGTTATATGTACAGAAACATAAGCCATTTTATGGGTAGAAATGGAGCATGTGATAGTGAGATACACCATCATGAATCCAATGATATTAATTACTCCACCCATTGCAAGCACCACCCATCGAGGAATAACCATGTACACCATCCTAGATATCATTCCTACATTGGCTCCCAGATTCTTAAAGAATGCAAATGTGTCCATTATTTGTTGATCATAATTTAGAACTATTTTTATGGTACGAGAATAAATGTCAAATATATATGTACCCCTTGTGAATGTCATTATTACAAAAAAACCACATTCTATTGGATGCAGGAGCTATTTTGATAGCTACACTTTCTTCGATTTTCTAAGTGATGTTATTAGATTCTATGTACTAGCTATTTTGTTTTTATCTACATTACTTTTATCTATTGACTTGTATTTTGAGTCGAACATGTATTTTGAGCCAAATCTATTTTCAATGTCACATGTCCCATGCATTGTGAGAATAATATGTTAATGTTTTTTTTTATTAAAATAAAATTTATTATCACATATCACATGTATTGTAAGCAAAATGTATTAACTTTCATAAATTTTTAATTAATTTAAGATTTATTGATATATCTTATAACAAATTTATAAAAATGATAAAAACATGGTAACATTAGGAGGGATCCTTTTGGGCCCCAACAACTCCCCCTATAGTTTTACAAAATTTAAAGGGCCCCTATTAGAATCTTGATAATTATGATGACCTATAGAATCAACATTTTCAAATAGTTCCATACCTTGGCTTGCTTTGAGACAAACTTAAGACATTCACTATAGTATGAGACATTTATTACAAGAGTATATGTCAAAAGTTAGAAATGAGCATACAAATCTCAATTTAAACAAAAACGTTAATTTTTATCAAATGTTTACTTTCGTTTAAATTATGATTATGTGTTCATTCTTTTGCTCATTAGCAACTTTGACTATTTTGAATAATGTGTT
>ML818739.1:69739-81433 GCA_009831015.1 Picea engelmannii | reverse complement strand
TATCTGTAACCTGCAAATGCAAACTAACACACATCTACAACATATCATAAACGCATAAAGACATTCATCAACAAACACAGAATAACATGCAGGAAAAACTGCTCTGATTATATTAATATGAAATGCCTCTTTACAATGTGAGCCCGAATTGCAACAGAGTCACGACTTCTTCTCTTCTCTCTAACCTATTCTCTATTCTACTCTTCCCCCTCTTCAATCTAGATACAAAGAAGATATTTTTACAAAGAGGGTCTCCTCGAGCTCTTCCCTCCATCTCACCAACTCTCATTAATTTACATTCAATTACATTGTATGGTTGTCTAGTTTGAATCAGATCCAGATCTCATCCTTACAACCATTTAAGGAAAACTTTATCTAAAGCCTACACACATGCATGGTTTTTGTCTCTACCAACCTTACAACATTTAATACAATTTTTCAAAATTTGAAAAATGAGAGGGTTGTGCCTCTCTCCTTCCATTGAATGCGTGCTTGATGTGCTGGCTGGCTGGCACGTAGATGGATTGGAGCGATGCTCCTACATCAAATTGAGATATAGGAAAGTCTTGAATAAACTAAATTCTATAGTGGTTATTATAGAATAAGATCATATAGATGACCAGCACAATGAAGAAGAAGACATTCATGTACAAGAGGAAATTCCCCCTCACACTCCTCAACCATCAAAAATACATTAGGAAACTAATCCTCCACCCTATCCAGAAAGGCTACTTGTGAAAAAACATGAGGTACCTCTATGACATGACATAGAAGTTGAACTAAGGAATATATGTGTAAATATTCCCCTACTCAAAGCCATTAAAGATATTCCTATCTATGCTAAAATTATAAGGGATCTTTGCATCAAAAATCCTAGAAGGAAGAGGAAGGAACCTCCCATCATACAGTGGTTGGAAAACTATTAGAAATTCCATCCAAATATAATGACCCAGGAAACTCAGTGGTGATTGTAGAAATTAATGGTGTTTCTTTGTCAAATACACTTATTGATCTAGGAGCAACAATAAATGTTATGATTGTTGACACTATGTGTACGCTATAACTAAATCATTTAAGGCCAACACAGACCTTCTTGGAATTGGCAGAAAAATCAATCATCAACCCAGTAGGAATCCTAGATGATGTAATAGTTACCTTAGCCTCTTGGGAGTATCCTATGGACTTCTTGGTAATTCATTCAAAATCCTCAAAACCTGGACATCCAGTTGTCCTTGGTCGACCTTGGTTGGCCATTGTTGAAGCATTTACTAGTTGCGATCATTCTATGGAGATGACAACTTATAATGGAACCCACAGTCATAAACTTGTTCTCTTTCCTCCTACCCAACCAGCCACTGAAGTTCCTGTATGGCTATAGAATCCCTATGGGGAGGATAATTGTTCTCAACTCTTGTTAACACTTGAGAAAGTGAAGGGAGTTCAAGAACAAACTGAAGAATAGATTTTAAGCATATTTTTAGCCAATACATAATGCATTGAGTATCCTCAATATTTTCCAGAATTCACACATATTTTCAACCCTGAGTTTCGAGAGGTTTGCCATCCCTCCACTTCTACATTAGTTATTATATCATCAATAAGTGGAGAAGAGGAGTCAGTTGTCTGGACTGTTGAAATCAGTCTGAGGAAATCCCTGTATATAAATTCTGTCCTAGAATCAGATCAACAACAAAAATTGATCGAAATGATTCAAGGACAGTTTGTTGCTTTTGCATGGGATTACTCCGATATGAAAGGAATTCACCTTGATACATTTATACACCATATTTACACCAATGATAAAATTAGAATCATTAGGGAGCCCCAAAGAAGAATGAACCCATCATTAAAATACATAGTGAAAGAAGAGCTCCAAAAACTCCTACATGTCAATTTTATTTATCCTATTTCAGATAGAAAGTGGGTGTCTCCATTAGTTATTGTCCCCAATAATAATGGAAAATGGATAATTTGTGTGGACTTCAGGGAGATGAACAAGGATACCTATATAGATTATTTCCCCTTACCTTTCATAGATTAGGTCTTGGACACCTTGTCTGGGAAGAGGTATTTTATTTCTTAGATGTGTTTAGTGGGTATAATCAAATCCAAATTTCCCCTAAAGATCAAGAGAAAACCACATTCACTTTCCCATGGGGTACTTATGCTTATAGGGTTCTTCCCTTTGGTTTGTGTAATGCCCCTTCCACCTTCCAGAGATTTGTCCTAGCTATTTTTTCTTATTTGACCCATGACTGTGTAGAATTCTATATGGACGACTTCACAGTATATGGGGATGATTTTCAACAACCATTGGACAATTTGGAGAAAATATTGATTAGGTGTAGAGAGACTAATCTTTCCCTCAGCCATGAAAAATATAGAATGATGCTCACTGAAGGGATTGTCTTGTGTCATCATATTTCTAGTACCAGAATAAGGGTAGCTCACAAAAAGAAGTTAGAATCTTCGTAGGGCATGTTGTATATTACATGAGATTCATTCAAAATTTTGCAAACTTGGTTGCCCCACTGTTCAAATTATTAGAAAAGGAGGTTGAATTCCATTGGGATGAGCAACGCCAGATTTCTTTTGAAATTTTAAAGAAAAATATTTCCAGTGCCCCTATGTTAAGAGGACCGAATTGATCTCTTCCCTTTCATATTTGCATTGATGCCTCAGATACTGCTTTGGGAGTTGTTCTATGACAAAGATAAAACCAACTCCCCTATGTTATCTACTTTGTCAAAAAAAATCTCTCCCCTATTGAAGTGAATTACATTATCACTAAAAATGAATTCTTATCAGTGGTTCATTCCATTAATAAATTCAGACACTGCTTAACAGGGTATGAGGTTTTTGTATACACCGACCACTCAGCTATTAGATTTTTAATGAATAATCCTGTGACAAATGCTAGAGTTACTAGATGGTTGCTACTAATGCAAGAATTCAATATTATTATCATTGACAGACCTGGCAAAGATAACCTTGTTGTTGATTTCCTATCTAGACTTATTCATACAGGTGATAATGCACCAATGGATGAAAATTTTCCAGATGAATGTATGTTTGTTATTTCTACTTACATTCCTTGGTATGCAGATGTGGAAAACTATCTTGTAACAAGGAAATTACCTCATAATTTGTCCCTTTGAGAAAAAAAGAGGATTATTCAGTTAAGCGCAAATTATATGTGGCATGATGACTATCTATATTGTACATGATCTGATTTGGTGATTAGAAGATGTGTACGAGAGGATGATATGTATGATATATTCTAAGCCTACCATGATGGAACATGTGGAGGCAATTGTGTTGATAAGAGGACAACATACAAAATACTACAATCAAGCTACTATTCGCCAACCATTTTCAGGGATACAAAGAAATATGTGGCCAGTTGTGATGATTGTTAGAGGATGGAGAAACCAACCCTAAGTGATGAGATGCCTCTCCAAGCTCAGGTAGTAATTGAACCATTTGAGAAATGGGATTTGGACTTTGTAGGCCCTATTAACCCCATGTCTAGAAGAAGAAGCTATATACTGGTCTGTACAGATTATGTGACTAAATGGGTAGAGGCTAAATCTCTGTACTCTATAAATGAAAAATCAGTTATTGATTTTCTGTTTGAAGACATCTTTACTCGTTTTGGTGTTCCTTGAGAAATAGTGACAGACCAAGGAACCCAATTTACCTCCAATTTGGTCAAAGCTATTACTGAACAATATCATATTAAACATAAAAAATCCTCACCTTATCACCCCCAAGCAAACAGATAAGTGGAATCAACCAACAAAGTGATAGAGACTATACTTACCAAGACAATTCAGTTGCACCATAAATATTGGGTGGATCGGTTTCCTGAAGCCTTATGGGCCTAGAGAACAACTTGGAGAAACACAACTGGTCATACACCTTATGAATTAGTGTATGGGAAGCAAGTGTTGCTTCCCATATAATTTCAAGTAAAAACTTCCAGGACTGCTATGCAATTGGGAATGGATTTGGATGAATCCCAAAAATAGAGGATATTGCAGCTAAATGAACTTGATGAAATCATACAATATGCTCTGTAGAGGACTACACTTAATCAAGAACAAAGGAATAAATGGAATGACAAGTATATCAAGAAGAAATATTTTCAGCCTGGTGATTGGGCCCTTCTATATGATAGTAGGTTCAAGAGTTTCAAAGGTAAATTCTCCACTTGATGGTTGGGACCCTATGAAGTAGACACAAATTATGACAACGGTTCAGTGAAGATAAATACTATTGATAAAGATCATACCTCCTTTGTTGTAAATGGGCATCAGTTTAAAGTATATCATAAGCCTATGTCTAAAGAGGATTTTATCAAACAAGTTCTTTAGAATTATGAAATGCAATTGGTAAGCAAGAGGGGTTCTCCTCCTGTTGAACCACCACTGTAAGTTTTTGTTGTGTGAATTGATTTAACTTTGTACATATAAATATATAGTTGTGCGTTAGATAGTGATTTTTGGTGTTACTAACAAAGGAATACTTTTTTTTTGTTCTCATGTAGATAAGAAATAATGAGGACATCTACCAGAGGTGATTTTATTCCTTTACCCAACCCTGGTAGACTACTCATGGGAAAGGAGAAAATTGGATTTTTATTTAAGTTTTTCAGACGCCTAAAAATTGAAAACACTGGAAAGCATTAACTGATCTGGACTCGATAAAAATCCACAGGACAATATAAGGAGTTTTCTTTAAGTTTTTCGAACTCCTAAAAATTGAAAACATCGGCGAGAATTAACTAACATGGGCTCGAGAAAAATCCACATGACAGTATAAGGATTTTTCTATAAATTTTTTAGACTCCTAAATATCTAAAAATTGAAAACACCGGCGAGCATTAACTGATATGGGCTCGATAAAAATCCATGGGACAATAGTAGTTAGGTTCTTGTTTCCAATAAAATGGAAGTGGAAACAAAAGTAGTGGTTTGTTTGGTTCCAAAAAGAGAAGGCTTTTGCACCTATACAGGAGGATATCCAGCTACATTTTCCTTCTTATTACAGAGCTTGGAGCCCAATCATTGGATCTTTTGCCTCATTTTATGATACTTCCACTGCATTTTCAAAATTTCATTCAGATCCATTATGATTTGCCTATACTAGTGTGTTGTTCATAATTTTTCAACATGATTCATTCAGAGGAACAAATCCATATACAACATTAGTGAGTACCAACCTCTACTTCAGCTTGACCCTCAGAACATGTTTAGACATGAATAACAAACCTACAAGATTCCAGGTACTTTTCCAAAGTTCGTCTGGTACTGAAAAAGTTTCTCTGTGTTGTTCCAATATTTAAAAAATCCTCTAAGCTAGTCTGGTACTAAAACGATAGTGTTGTGATGATCTAGTACTGAATTTGTGCTCTGATATTAACGAGGGGATTTGGGTAACATTGCTCTACATTTTATATTGCTTTAATGATTTGAATGTATTCCAAGTAATAGAGGTATGGACTCAATGTTTATTCCTTTTTATTCAGAATCACAAGAATTTTTCATTTTACATATGGTTACCCTCATATTCCCTTTTTATTTTGAGTCACTAAACCTCCATATAATTATTTTCTAAGGTTCTTCATGATTCCCCTTGTTTCAAAATCAATGATAATGTACACAAATCTCTTCATAAGGTGATCGTCCAGTTTGGCAAATCTTGTCAAAAATTCTCGTCTGTATGATGACAAAACTATGATTATACCACTTCATATGAACTCATGTTGTTTAAACTTATGAAGTTGAATGCTACCCAATGGTGAGTTTTGGTAACATCACCCACATTCGTCGTAATCATTGCGGAAACCGGTAGGAGTGGGATGTGACACTACTTGTGGGTATGATCATCACCTTATCCATGAACACAATCCTTAGACATGATTTCTAAATTCTTCCTTACTTTGCTATCATTTCAAAGAATTGACCATTGTCCTCTCATTTTCATTATATATGCTCGTTAATTAACCATCCAGATGAGCGTTAATTAAGCATTTTTTTGTTATACACCACTTGATTCACTCCTATTATCTCTTTACTTTGCCTCCATCACCATGTTCTCGTAATTTTAAGTCCAGTACCAAACCCTCGCCTAAATTTTGTTACCCATACTTGTTTTAAAATTTGTCTTTAATTCATCATGGGGGTTGACAGGCACGAACCAGTGTTTCATCTATATAGAGAAACAAAGGAGTATCAAGCTTGCAAATAAAAATTTGAAAAGGATGGTCGGGTTCCCTTCTTAGAAAAATTTAGAGAACATCATGAGGGGGTATATCGTGCCTTCGTCCAGAGTTATGATGGAGAGAGCATCTAGTTGGGTGACCTAAAACTAACAATTATTGAAGCTACCACAGAAGAGGCAACTAGGTTACCTTCCACTGGAGAGAAGTATTTCAAAGGCATCATTGTGGGCAGGGGCATCTATCAAAACAATTTGAAACCCGAGCACCTGGACCCAGATTGGATGAAAGGTATCTCCAGAGGTTGGATCATAGAGGAATATTGTACAATGCTTTTCTTCTTACAGAAATTTTTATTGCGAAGGGAGGTATGAAGTAACATTTCTTTATCATTTAAGGCTTTTATTGCATTTTGAAGGAGTCCCACACATAGAATTTCCTCATTTCCTGTGGATGAGTCTAAACAATATGGTGAGGGGTGTTAAGTCTGCATCCAAGAAACCCGAAACCAGTCTTTACGACCATGGACTGATGAAAATATTGGTTGTCCATGAATTGAGAAAATGAGACAATAGTTGGAAGAAATTCCTCACAGAAAAATTTGCTCACGAGAATTCTAAGTCCGTATAAGGGAGTGTAAAATGGGAACATAGTAAAGGGTAAGACGGGAAGAAGGGAGATAACATAAAGAAAGGAAAGAAATTTAGTAATAAAATCGATCATGTTGGCCCTAGATCACCACAATATGTAAGTAAATTGGACAAAGGGAAGACAATAGTTTTAGAATAAGAGCTTGCACCTACGGTGGCACAATCATCCAACATCAAGAAAAATTGACTAGACCTATCCACGAAAAGTAAAACACAAATCGATGTGAGAAAGAGGAAGAAACAGAGGTTTGGGAGAGATGTTGGGAAGGTTGTAGACACTATCCCCAAGGTAATTGTTGAAGTACTTCACAAAAAGGATGGGGAAATTACATAAAGTGTTACAAAAGGAGTTCTTGAAATACCCAGGAACAAGTTTGGGAAATTGCAGAGAATACTCCAGAAGTTATTGTTAAAGTGCCTAAAGAAAAAGGTGGAAAAGTAGAAAAGACTCCTAAATTGAGAGTCAACAGCAAGAGGAAATCCATGTTCCTGTTATCACACCTGAGGAAGTCCCAGGTCCAAGACAAAGAACCACTCGGAGTATGGTTAAGTAGGGGATAGTTCTTCATGCCCCTTCTTTTGCAGAAGATCCAGTGGACATTCCAACTTCACCAGAGAAATAAGAGATGTATGTGGAGAATATTAGTGAAGCAAAGGAATTAGTGATAGAAACACTAAAGGACTTAAGGAGAGAATTTGAAGCCAAGGAAGAGATAACAGAAAAGCATCACATGAACCAATCAACTCCCTGACCAAACATCAGTTGGAATTAAAAGTTAAAAACCTTACAAAATAGAATGGAGAGTTGAAACAAGAAATAGAGGAGTATAAAGTGTTGGATAGGCATATCAAGAAAGAGAACGCATAGTTGAAGAAGAATAACTACATACTACAGGGAGAGCATGATTAGGTCTCTGCCAAGTTGAACAAAGTTTTGTGCCTAGTCCAGTATACATGAGTCATTAAGAGGGAGCTCAAGGATGAGGCTTCAGGGATGGATATCTTAAAACCAGGCAGCTAATGTTCAAGAAAGGTATAGGATGAGCACTAGTTTTGAAATTTTGAAGACTAACTCATCATTTTTGCATGAGGGCATGCAATGACTTAGGCATAGGGGAAATTTTGAGCCTCCTTTTTGTCACCTCCAATTGCCTTATCTTTCCCATATCCTGACCAATTTTTCCTAATACTGATGCACTTTCTGCCTATTTTCCTCATCAAACATGCCCTTTAAACAATTATTGCATACCTATGAGGTAACTGATGTTTAATCATAATTTATGGTGATTTATTAATAATTAGGATTGAATATTTGTTGTTTAAGAACTTTCTAGTTAATTTGGATGGTTCAAGAAGACTTCATGACAACAGTTCATGTTGTTGAGATCGTTTGGTAATCGTTGTTGAGGTCATCTGGTACCCATTGTTGAGATCATCTGGTACCGATTGTTATGCTCACATGGTACCGACTTGTATGTCTGTGTGTGTCCAATACCGATTGTTATGCTCGTTCGGTACCGACTTGTATGATTGTGTGCATCCGGTACCAAGTTATGGAGATCTACGCGTCCGGTACCTGTTCTGAATTCCCAGGATTAGATGTTGGAATGATATTATTATAGATGAGTCCAAGGAATTTGTTGGTTCAAACATTCTTTGTTCACTGGAGATCATGATACATTTCATCACTTATGCACTTCGTGTCATGAGGGTGAAATCATTTCCTTAAAAATCGATGTACCATCCAATTGTAATAATTATACAATTATTTGATGTTATCTTCAGACTTGGATTGTAACGACTGCTTCTCTTTAAAGAGAGAGATCCTTATAGATGATAGGATATAGAGAGATAAAATAAAGCACAGTTATGTTGTAAGTTTTGTTCTGGAACGATTGTGGATTGTACCTCCATTTTTATGAAGTAATGATATAATTTTTGTTTATGGATTATATGTATGCGTTTACATCTTCTCTTCTATAGGATTTTCTTAAGAGATGCCTTGCTGGTATGGGAAGGGCCCATCGACCCAACTAAGGTAAGTCTCTTTGTAATTAATTGTGAATATGATTCTAATTTTCTGTGTTTGTGAACAAAGTAATGTCGTGTTTTGATTACATCATTTAATTCCTTTTTGGTTATGTTTCAGTGATGCATTTGGTAGCAGGTCACATGGATGTATGGTAATTTTGAGTAAGAGAGAGTTGTGTGTGTAATGTGAGATATTTGAATGTCATGATTTCTGAGTAATGATTTGACATCTTTGTGTGAGTATGCGAGAACAATTATTCAATTTAAGTGCCTTAGTGTTTTGTCTAGAAAAATGTTGTAGTGTTTGTTTTTGTTATACAAATCTAAGGACATGTTGGATATCCATATTTCACCATACATGAGCCTGCAATGGAGAATTATACCATACTTATATTTCTTTCCTTGAATTGATTAGGTTATACTTTGCATACACAGACACAATTAAGACCTCCATATCTCACCATACATGCACTTATGATGGAGTGTTTTTACCTACCCGGTAATTCTTTTAAGATTGATTAAGTTTCAAGAGCATTAATTGTTGTTTGTGTGGTTTTCCCAAGACATAGAATCATAGTTCATCTTTATCTTTCATGAGCCAAAAATGACCAGATCCATCCCCTGAGCAAGAATTCTAGATTATATGTTTGTTGATCAGTTTTGTTTTCTGAATTTTGAATTGTGTGTGTGTGGAGTGTTATTTGAAAGGTGTGAAACAAAGTATTTGGTTTCAAACGTTTTTTCTTACATAGACTATACTTAGTAGACATAGACAATTATCTGTTATCGGTACATATAGTACATCAACTCTATTGATTACGAAACCGGATTGACATATTAAATGATTGGAATATATTGAGCATATACTTGCACCAATAGAATGTTTGAACCAGAGACAGAGTTACTTACAGCCATGACCAATCCATTATAGTTTTCTTGCAATGAGCACAAGATCATAATTTCCCTAACCTCATCATCATAGGTCACTTTTACATAACTTAGTTGATTAGTAACCTTATTAAATTCATTTAAATGATCTGCAACATACCCACCTTCTAACATCTTCATATTAAATAATTTTTTCAATATAAATACCTTGTTGGAGGCTGATGTTTTTTCATATAGTTTATCCAATGCCTTCATAATATCCTCTGTTGTTTTTTATTTCAAAATATTGAAATCCATCGATGTTGTCAAGCACAACCATATCGTTCCTAGTTCCTTTCCATCAAGAACCTCCCATTCTTCATTCTTCATGGTCTTAGACTTATTTTCTATTCCTCCCAATGTTAGGAATAGACCCTTCTGATATAAATAATCTTCCATTTTCATCTTCCATAGCTGGTAGTTTTGGCCATCAAATTTCTCGACCCTAAATTTTCCATATTTTGTCATTGCTCCCACTTGAACCAAGAACCCTCTTTTTCTGTGAGTTACCTTTGGCTTTGATACCAGTTGTTAGAAAAACATGATCGTAGAGAAATAAAATAAAAAAAAGAAGATACACAATACAATAGAGACACATATATATGTGGTTCACCCAATGTGGGTTATATCCACTAGAGAAATTGACAAATATTCATCCAATGTGGGTTATGTCCACCTTTTAATTATCCAACAAATGAAGGGATACAACCTACAAAACATTTTTTGTAACTTCTTCTTATTACTCTCACAGTCTCATCTCTCACAATACAATATTCACATTCATCTACCGTCGCAATACAATTTCCTCATACATAAAATAAGGTTGCCTTATAAGGAAAAAAAACTTAACATAACTTATACCATCAAATCTGTGACATTATAATGAATGGTTCATATTGACTATGAAATTGCAATATTTGAATTGCATTAAAAAATTAGGAAGATAATCAGGCTCCACAACCGACAACTGAACTATAAAAATTACCAAGGGAATCTAATGAATGATTTGATGACCTTGTATCGAGTCTCTATCAAAAGATGGGGAAAATGACACTAGAAATTTTTTGTCTAATGCTCAATAAAAATTTGGGATACAAGAAAAAGTAAGAGGTTTGAAAGTTCCCTAGAGGAGTCTCCAGAAAAGGTATGTGTTATAAGAAAAATAAATCCATTGGGACAGATTCCACCTATACGATAGGGAATCCGACCAGAACCTCTTTAATAGCTCGACATGAGGTAGAGACTACCTGCACCTTATATTGTCCTAGGTATGAGGAAGTGAAAAGGGGAAGAAGGATAAGCGAAGGAATTTCGAAATATCCCTCTTAGGACCATCCCACTTGGGTATTTTCCTCCCTTAGCTCCCTGGGATGTGACCAAAATGGCCTGGGATTTTATTTTTATGGAAAAGAGGGTGAAAACAATCTTGTTTATTTTTGGACTAAAAAACTAATAAAAGTGAACAATGATTTTTTCACTCATGACCTTGGGAAAATGTTTGAAATTGGTTCCTGGGGTAAATTGGGGTTCAAAACAATTGCCTGGTGAATGAATTATGCAAAAAAGAACTAAAATAAGAGTAAAAAAAGTATTCAGAAATCTACAGCCATGTTATTTAATGTGGTTGTAAGTGATGAACAACAAGTTATTCAATACTTTTAATGCATGAAAACAAACCCAAAAATTCTTGAAATTACTCGAAATTGCCCAGGATTGCACGGAAAGTGGTCCCGGTACTTTTAAAAGTTCCAAAATGGGTATGAAAAGAAATTATAGCCCTTGGGTAAGCTGCAATACTTAAAATAAATCTATTATTTTAAGTAATTAATCCAACCCTAATCCTCTTTGGCTAGATGAGGACCT
>ML818739.1:29158-52491 GCA_009831015.1 Picea engelmannii | reverse complement strand
CTTATCAATCATGATAAGACAATAATGAGAGCATGGGTCCTCCAACCATTCTTCTAGGATAACTCAATCCGCAAAGTGTCTTCCCGTGAGGGCTTTCACCATAAGGGGACCACTTTGGAGTTCATCCATTTTTTTACCTTTGCATCGATTGGTTTCCACTTGGAAATATATCATTCTCATCAAGGGAATCATATCAATCAATTACTTGAGATCAACCAATGACATCAATCAAACCAAACCATTTACATCAATGACATATGATCCAACAATCTCCCAAGTAATCAAACCATTGGCATCAATGACAAACCATTGGCATCAATGACAACATGATCCAACAAGTAGTTAGAGTAGGTTTAGGAGTAGGTTTTATTTTAGTTTTATTTCTCAGTTTTTCTATTTGTAATAATGCATTTATGAACACAAGAGGGCACACCAAGAGAACCATAATATGAATCTTGTCAGGGAAGTCCACTTTAAATCTTTTTCTCTCTTCTTTTCGTTGAATATTTCTTTTCAAAAACGTAGTATCATCATGAAAATTTTAAATGGAAAGTAAATAGATAAGTAAATTTAAACTATCAATTCAACCCTGACCCAAGGTGCCACGAGTAGGACTGCACTCATCTTAATGAGGATTTTCCTATTTTTAGTCTCTTTTATTTTTAATAATAATAATAATGCTTGGTCAAAGTAACATCTTATGCATCACTATCTTAAGAAAAGAACTTTATTGCACATGATATTTTATATGATTTAGTTCTTCCTTTATTTTACAGTGAGATGATAGTGGATACAAAAACTCAAGTTTATCTTTTTCCAAAATCATTTCCTAAAAAGTTTTCTTTTGTTCTTTTGATTTTGTGTACTTCTGATTTTGAATCCCATTAATAAAATATGATTTGGTTTGTTGTGTGTTTTTTTTTTCTTTGATTATTTTGAATGAGTTTTGTTCTTATCTTTCCTTTTGAATCAATATATTTATGATCAAATAACTATTGTCGAAGGAAGCATTTATTTTAAGACTTGTATTTTTCAAGCAAATTGAAATAGTTCAAAGAGGTCTTGGTATTAAGATATAGCTCATACAATTGATTTTTAAGTCAATTGTCACTCTCATTTTGTCCTCAAATTATCTTTGCTAGAGTATTACACCAAAGATATGGTTTAAATATTTGAGAATTACGATGATCTTTAAACTTTTTACACCATCCATATTCTTAAAGAATCACTTTTAAGTGCTTCCCCATTCTCTAGATGATTTCTTAAATGAAATCTAAAATCTCTAAACCATGATAAAACTTTCAATTTTGAAAGAAAATAAATAACATGGTCAACTATTCACCTGTATTGGAATTAACCTCCAGTATCACCCCACTCTCTTTGTCATCAAGAAATCTATAATTGTATTTTAAAAGTGGCATAAGAGGGTTGAAAGCACTTATGTGTGGGAAGTGTGTGTAAACCCGTCGGGGTACTGAATAGGCTCACTGGCAGTGGGTAAATGCACACATGATACCAAGACAACTTCGTCGGGGTACTGAACAAGCCTGCTAGCAATGAAGCAATGTCGGGTTGAGAGGTAACATGTATATGTTTTTAAATTATCTTTTATGGAAGTATACATCATGTGGATACAACTATTGGATGGGCTTAAAGCATTTGAGTGGGTTAAATGACAACCTTGTCGAGGCTATGGACGCCTGTTGGCAGCAGTGGCTCTGTCAACGGTATTGAAGTTATTTTATAAACATCGTGACTCTTTGATTAAGACATTATTTCAGGTTACAATCGCCTACAAAGAAAATTCTATTGTTTGGTTATAACATTGAGCGTATCCTAATACTATATGGTCTCAGAGTGAATTTATTTGAGGGAGATTAAATCCTTTTTCAAGTCTTATTATTTTTTTCCTATGATGAAATATTACCAGATCAGAGATAACTGCTTCACCCAGTAAGTTGTCATTTGTTGGGCCCCAACAACTCCCCCTATATTTTTACAAAATTTAAAGGGCCCCTATTAGAATCTTGATAATTATGATGAGCTACAGAATCACCATTTTCAAATAGTTCCATACCTTGGCTTGATTTGAGACAAACTTAAGACATTCACTATAGTATGAGACATTTATTACAATAGTATATGTCAAAAGTTAAAAACGAGCATAAAAATCTCAATTTAAACAAAAACGTTAATTTTTATCAAATGTTTACTTTCGTTTAAATTATGATTATGTGTTCATTCTTTTGCTCATTAGCAAGTTTGACTATTTTGAATAATGTGTTCAATACTTCATCAAATAATATCTTGGTTGGTTTCTCATTTTCATGAAATCATTTGGTGATATTAATTAATTAAATTCTTTTTTCATTTTGCATCTCATTTCAAAATAATAATAATCAAAGAATTATCTATCATTTGTTTGATTTTGTAAAAACCCAAAATTAATATTTTGTATCCATTAACTTGAAGCTTCTAGATCATATTTGAAAGAAAATTATAAACAATGTTTGTTTATAAGTTATAGTTAGTTTAAATTCATTTTTTATTTTTCTAGATTTTGCTTTATTCACAATTTTTAGGTTATTAATTTAAGTTTCTTTTTGTTTCACAGGTTCTATTATCAAATATTTGATACGGAGTTGATTATGGTTTGATTTTATTATCCAAATATGTTCAAGATGATTGATCCAAAAATAATTTTGGATTGCTACAAATAATGTTATGAGCAACAACAGATAAAATTTGGAAAGGCGTCAAGATCATACAGATGATTTTGCAGAACTGATTGTAGCCACACCGTGAGGAATTGAAGAAACGGTTGAAAACCCAGAATCCAAATGGACCCATTTACCTTCCGTGTAGAGATTTTCCCAAAAAAATGCACGATTTGAGAGATATCGATGTCTTTTTATGAGGCAAATTTCAGGTGGCGAAAATTAATAGTGACATACATACTGTTCATTCATTGTATAAATATATGAGAAAGTTCAGAGCCATAGAGATCGAATAATTGGAGAGGAGGATTTTTATCCTTTCTCTTTTGTATATTATACCTTTTGTAAACTTTTTATTTCTTTTCAAATGGAGTAATGGATGGTTGGAATCTTTGGGAGAATGGACGAGTATTTTCAAAGAAGAATATGGAATTTCAGGTTGCTTAATGGCTTTTGTCCTGTGAGTAAAATGGTTTTATTTTCATTATAATATATTCATATTCTTTGAATAATTGATTATGCATTGATTTAAATAGATTTAGTTTTTTTTATCAATACATGGTTAATTATTGTCATTTATGTATTAATTTTTCCAATCTTTAAAGTCTATTATCCAAAAAAATTCTTCCAAGACTATAGAATGGACAAGTGATTCCAAAAACTTAATAGAACAACATATATGCATTTTGGCTTTAGCCTTTTGTTTATAATGTTGTTATTTATGGGTTTTTTTTAATCCTGTTACATGTGCAGGTCTGATATCTTTAGATTAAATGATCTGTGATGTGTAGGAGGTTTATATTATAAATACCATCTATCATTTTCTTCTCAAAATACAAATGTTGTGATTATATCTTTGATTTAAATAATGAGATTTATCTTTGAATTTTAAATTGAATGATAAAATGCATAGATTGCTTCCAAATTTATCTTGTTGTAATCATGTATAATTATGAGATCACAGATTTATGTTTGTGTTTCCTTTTCTGTCTTTAAAACCTAAGCTGCAATATATGTTCTAAATTTATTTAGAATAGTCATAAGGTTCATTGCAGATTTCTCTCTTGGACATGGAAGTTGGATGTTCACCACTCATGCAGATGCTTGGATACACCTCACTAATTCACTAACATGATAGCTTTTTTGTATTTTTCTGTCATTTACATATCATTGAAACTAGAATGTATGGTTCATCTTTGACTATCCACATGTTCATGTTTCATTAACTTTTTTGCAAGATTCTTTAAATTTATAAAAGAAAACCAATAAATATTTTTATATGCTTTCTTTATCTACTTCCTAGAAGCAATCATTTTTCCATTGATTTTCGTAAGTTTCGATTAAAACTTGCAGCTTGTAAATCATGTAAATAAATGAGACTTGTATATCTTCTGCTTAAATACAATAACTACAGTTACATTAGAGCATATATATATATATATATATATATATATATATATATAGTGTTTAGTAATTAGTTAGTTATTTCTCTCTTTTATTCGTTTCTTTTAGGATTCTTAGATTGGCTAACAGAGCCATTAAACCCATCAGAACGAGTTACACCAAACAGCTTGAGTTATTTAGACAACCCCGAACCAAACTTGCTCTTCCCGTTGACGGACAGTCAATTTCGCCCGACAACAGATCCATATGTTGTTTTCATATTGATAACATTCAATAAATTTCTATACATGTGGGGGAAGGACACAAAAACATGTCTGCAAGATCACTCGTTAAAAAATAATCGAATGTTCCACTCAAATTATATCTAGAGGTTAGAGACTCCTGGTTGTTCTCTTCATCTCTACAGTGGTCGTCTTTGGTTTGGTATTTGGAATACCTTTGTATAAATCCTCGTTTCTCATCATAATCCACCCAGAGATGATGGATCACACAATAGACATTATGGGAATTATGATAAACATCACTTGAAAACAACTCACTCCTATGGACATGAGTTTATTCTAGTGTAGTGCAGATGTAGGCGAGGAGGCTCTAATCAAATCCAACGATAGGTTCTATTGATTTTTAGCTTCCAAGTCGTAAAGATGTCCTACAAATATTTGTGTGAAAATGTATGTTTCAAGGCATCTAGCAGAACCTACTAAGTTATATAATGTTGAGAATGTTTCAACCCAAATAGCTCGAAGATTATGGAAAAAATAACTGGCATTTGGGATTCGAAGCAGAAACCTATTACAATGGATGCCACATATAGAGATAACTTGGAATTGGAAATGCTATGAATAGGTGGCCTACACATGAAATCGCTAAAATAGCTATTAGAATGAGAGGCTTGGGGAAATTGTAATATTTTAACAAAAACTCCGATAAGAATCCAACAACCACTCTAGCCAAGAAGTTCCATATACTTATGAGAGATATGAATGTGCTCACATCCACTATCAAGAATCCAATGGCATCCCCAATATTACCCATGTTGTTTATCACCCTAAGAGTTGCCCCAATTCCACAAATTACCCCCATGCATATAATACACATGTATAACCTCAACAATGCTTGAAGAATTGTGTATCCCTAATATACTTTGAATATATTCCTCTTAATCCAAATTTTTAAAATTCCTCTAAAATAGAACCGGTAGTCCTGATACACCTTGACTATAATCCTCTTAGTCTTCATCCAAACTTTTTAATACCTATATTATAGAACTACCATCCAAATTTATTTCCTTCACATCCATGGGTTGATCTACTTTAGTTTGCACCATTACAAGCTCTCGGTTCTCTGACTAGAATTTGTTCAATTCTCCCTTTGCAACCACTCTAAGAGGCGACAAGAGAACGATCGCAATTACAATATCCATGATATTAAACCTAATGGGATGGAAAATCTCATATGGTTTTCTACAGTGATAAAAGTGAAACAAAACACAGTCAGGGCCAAGGTTATGTAAATATATGTATACAAATGTCTCTCTTCATTTTTCTGTATGACTAATTTTATCAAATGTGCCATGAACACAAATCCGAATCTTATCATACATGGAAAAAATCTAATGATAAAATTAAGGAGCCAGGATTGTTACCATAAGAGGCATGGTATATCTAATTAAAAACAAGTCCACTCAATCCTACAAATCCCCTGAGAATCCCCAACACCATCCCTATGTTGTAAGGGAAGTCTTTCATAGTAGTTATCATAGCTACAATGTATGTGAATCCTTATTCTATCAAATTAATCTAAAAGTGGTACCAATGCCATGAGAGTTTTATGAAATCCCTATCTAATACCAAAAGTATTTTTTCATAAACATTGATACTTTGACACACATGCTACATGCAATCACTACAAAAATATGGTAGGTTGTCCATTGGCCATTATACTTATAATTGTATTTAATGACCAAATGTTACAAAATGTTAGAAAATAGTTAAGATTATAACTCAAATAATTTTTTTTCTAAACGATGTTATGCAAATAAGATTATAACTCAAATTTTGCTTCTAGCTCTACACTTTCTTTGATTTTGTAAGTGACATTATGCAGATTCTATGTGCTAGCAATTATGTATCTATGTACATTACTTTTATCTATTGAAATGTATTTTTAGTCTAACATGTATTTTGAGCTAAATTTATTATGAATGTCACATGTATTAAACTAAGATTTATTGATATTTCTTGTAGCATTTTTGCAAAAGAGACAAAAACATAGTAAAAATATGAGAGAACCATATATATTGTTTTCATATTTAATAACATTAAAAACATTTCTATACATGTGGGAAGGAGACAAAAATCCTTGGTAGGATCACTCATTAATAAATGATCGGATTCTCCACTCAAATTCTATCTAGATATTATATTTTAGAGACTCCACATTGGTCATTCTCTTCATCTCTATAATGGTCGTCTTTGGTTTGGTATTTGGCATAGATATCCCATCTATAAAAATCCTTGGTTCTCATCACAATCCACCCACAAATGATAGAACCCACAATAGACATTATTTCCATTATGATAAACATCTCACTGAAACAACTCACTCATATGCACATGAGTTCATTCTAGTGTGGTGTAGACACAGTTGAGGATGCTCTATGAAATCTAGGGCCAAGTTCTATTTATTTTTTGCTTCAAATTCATATATATATCCTGCAACTCTTACAGATAGAATGTAAGTCCCAAGTGGGCTAGCATAACCTACTAAGTTATATAAAGTGGAATAATGTTTCAAACCAAAGAGCTCAGAAATTATGGCAAAAATCGTTGGCCATTGAGCTCCGAAGGAGAAACCTATTACAATGGAAGGCAGATATAGAGACCCTAGAATTGAAAATGTTATGAAGAGGTGGCCTACAAATGAAATCGCTAAAATAGTTGTTAGAATCATAGGCCTAGGGAAATTGTATTTTTTTAACAAAAACTCAGATAAGAAACCCGCAACCAATCTACAAAAGAAATTCCAAATACTAATAAGAGACATGAATGTTCTTACATCCACTGGTGAGAATCCAAGGGAAGCCCCAATCTCACCCATATTTATATGGTCGTGAGAGCTTCCCCAATGCCACATATTCCCCCTATGAAAAGAATCCACATGTCTAGACTCAACAATACTTAAAGAATTGTGTAATTTTCACCTCGCACGGGAGCCTTGATATACATTGAATATATTCCTCTTAATCCCAATCTTTTAAATTCTTCTAAAATAGAACCAAGAGCCCTGGTACACTTCAAATATAACCCTATTAGTATTAAACCAAATTTTTTTAATACCTCTATTATAGAACCACCATTGGGATTTATTTCCTTCAAATCCATGGGCTGATCCAGATTTGTTTCCTCCACATCCTTGGGTTGATCTACATGAGTTTTCACTGACCCAAGCTCCCTCTTATGTGCCTAGAATTTGTTAAATTCTTTTGTGCCTAGAGAAAAATTGAATTTACAGAAGCCACAATTTTATACCCAATGGGAGGGAACCTCAAATGATTTTTTACAATGATAACAATCAAAAGAAACAAGGCCAAGGCCAAGGCTATGTAAAGATATGTATAAAAATGACTCCTTATTTTTTATTTGTTGCTAATTTTATCAGGCATACCATGAACATGGATCTGAAGCTTATCACACATGGAAACCATCCAATGAGAAAAATCAAGGAGTTGGGATTGTTCCCATAAGCCGCATGGTACATATGAGTAAAAATAGCTCCACTCAATCCTACAAATTCCTTGAGATGCCCCAACACGATCCCTCTACTATGAGGGAAATGGTTCACACTTGTTATCATAGCTTCCATGTTGGTGAAGGTCTGGGAATTGGATCCTATTGTTATGTACACAAACATAAGCCATTTTTCAAAGGAATCTACATATTTGTTCATCAATATCAAAAACTTGCCAAGTGTCAACATTATCAGGTAACAGAAGCCTATGTAATATTTGGAATTTTATATCCTCAAAATCCCTTACAAAATTTGAAGTAAAGCATGAACCGGATAAGGCCAAAGTATCATTTATGTGTTTTTCAAACCTAGGTACAACTTGAATGTTGAAAGATGATAAATTTTCAATAAGCTCCTTATCCTTTCGGTAGTATTGTTTGAGGTGAGGGTTATGAGCCACATGTTTCTCTCTGATTTGGTTCAGTACCAGTTCTGAATCCCCACTTACCAATAGATGTTGAATTCCTAAGTCTAAGGCATTTTCAAGGCCTTTAACTAACACTTCATAGTATTCCATCTTCTTTGTGCTAGGGAACTCTAATCGAAAAGAGAAAGGGATTTCATTTCCCTTAGGATCACACCAAAGGACCCTAGCATCAAATATGGGCTTGGATTTTGAACCATCAAAATCCATGCTCCAAATCACTTCTTCTATCTCAGGAGGAGGGACATGAACATCTTCTTCAAATAACACAATATAAGTACCCATCCCCATGTCTTGAAGAGACACATGTCTTGTGTTGTAAGAAGTAGGTACAACCTGCTCTTAATATTTTTTCTCTCTCCTAATGACAACTTCGACACCCTTATGAGGAAAGTTGAAGTGGGTTCCTTCCATGAAGTAGCAACCCTGTTTGACCCTAGAGGACCACTCTCTTCCTAAAATCATACCATATGCTTCTGGTATATCTAATACAATTATGTGTATGAGCATGCTCACATCATGAGATTGGTTGAAAGAAATGGATAATTCTTTGATGAAACCAATTGTTTCTACAGTTCTTGAATCCAAGCATAGCATATCTTTACAAGGACCTATACACTCAAGACCCAATCTCCTCATAACTTGAAGGGGCGTGACATTTTTCCTTTATCCTATGTCAATGACACAATTATGGAGCAAATAATCAAAAATATTTACCGAGACATAGAAAAGAGGAACCCCTGGGTCTAAATCAATGACATCATATGCCTCATTTGGTTGACAGGAGTCATCTTTGGAAAGGAGCTCTATGTTGTATTCGTCAAGTAGGAGGGGATTGTAGGACACATGAAATGTTTTCAATTTCATTAGGTTTCCTAATGGCATCTACTAATGGCATATGGGTTAGGACATTCGCTATGTCTTCAATGACATTGCAAGGTCCCGGTATTGGGAAGTGTGGTGGTGGGTCATTGGGTAAAACCTTGTTTGGATCCCAAGGGGCTCTATTATTTAGAGGATAAGGTGATTTGTAACTCATGATAGATTTTTTTTTCCATTCTCCTTAGGATCAATTTTTCCCCTCTCCACTCCTTGCGGATTTGGTCTGGAGTCTTGATTCCTAGTTTCTACAACAAGCCTTTCAAAGGGAGAGAGTTATCATCACAAGGAGCAACCTCTTCCATCTTAACTTGATCATTCTAATAAGTGGAGGTGATTTTGTTATTTATTGGAGGTAAAGTTTCCTCACCCATATTGGACAATTCTAAGTGACGTGCATACAAATAATAATACTTGGGATCATGGAAATCCCGACAAAAGTGACACCATCCACTTCAAAGGAGTAGTAAACTACAAGTCATTTTCTTTTTTAATGAGGGAGAGGAGTTGATTGTTCATGTTCATTAATAATTTAAACGACCATCACATACATCAAACTGCCTATTGCCAATGAATAAGGGACCCTGGACATGTATTCTATCTCCTCATGTGTCTTGGGACACATTTCCTTGCTAATTTTAAATGGTTGTCCAAATGTATACTAACTGGTTTTTCATTATGTATTCTAAACTTGTTCAACACCTTCTGTATATACTCACCCTGAGAGAATGTGAATTTGCAATTTTTCTTGTCTCTTGTTATTATCATACCAAGAATTTTCTTTGTAGCACTGAAATCATTCATCACAAATGAATTATCTAGTTTCCTTTTTATCAAATTTATATCATGCATGGTATACCCTACAAAAAGCATGCTATCTACATATAATAGCAAGATAATAGAGCTTCCATTTTCTATCCTCTTAAAATAAACACAGTGATCAAAATGACATCTACTATAACCTTGTTTTGTCATAAACATGTCTAACTTCAAATACCACTGCCTTGGATCTTTATTTAGGCCATACAAGATCTTCTTCAATCTGCATACCAAATTCTACTTCCCTTTGACCTCATACCCTTGTGGTTTCAACATATAAATCTCTTCATCCAAATCCCCATGGAGAAAAGTTTTTTTACATCTAATTGTTCAAGATGTAAATCTTTTACTGCCACAAGACTTAAAATGGTCCTAATCGAAGTCATTTTAAAAACAGGAGAAAATATTTTGGCCTTGTACCTCTTTTTTCCTCCATCTTCTTCCTTCAACCTGTAAACAAACTTATTCTGCAATGATGTTTTTTCTGCAGGAAACTAAACCAAGTCCCAAGTTTGGTTATTTACCAAGGAATCCATTTCCTCTTTCATTCCTTGCTCCCACTTCTTTTTATTGTCTACTTCCATTTCCTCTTCATAACTTTCCGGTTCACCGAAATCAGTCAACAATGAATAACACAATGAAGGAGAGTATCGTTCAGGGGATCTACTTAACCTAGTAGATATTCTAACAACAACTGCATGAGTTTGAGGTACATGTTGCTCCTATTGTTTTACATTTTTATTTTCAGGTACCTTTGGAGTTTCTTTTTCAATGATCTCATCAAGCACTGTGTATTCTCATTTTTCTTTTTCCTAATTCTTTCCCTGTAACTGATCTTTGTACATGACCTTCTCATTGAATATGACATCTCTACTCCTAATGATTTTGTGATTTTCATAATCCCATAAGCGATAACCAAAATCATTAACATTGTATACAAAAAAGTACACTTCTTGGATTTTACTTCAAGCTTTGTTCTATTTTCTTTATCAATATGGAGAAATGTTTCACAACCAAAAGTATTCTGAAATGAATAGTTTACCTTTTTACTTGTCCATACCTCCTTTGGAATTCCACCATCCAAAGAAATTGAAGGTCCTTTTTTTATTAAGTAAACAATAGTATCTACAACATCTACCTAGAATTGTAAGGGAAACCCAACATGTAATCTCATACTCCTTGCATATTCCACAATTGTCATGTTCATCCTTTCTCACACACCATTTTCTTGTGGTGTTTTTGGAACTATTTTTTCTCTAAGAATCCCATGATATGAACAATAATCATCAAACTCCTTGTTGTAGTATTCACCTCCATTGTCTAAACTAAGATACTTCAACCTCTTTCTTGTCTCATTCTCAACCAAAGCTTTCCATTTCTTAAAAGTATCAAAAACATCATATTTTTTTCAAATGCAATAAACCCAAGTTTTTCTAGTTGAATCATCAATAAAAGTAACATAATAAGGAGATCCACCAAGATATGATACATGATATGGTCCCCATACATATGTATGCACAAGATCCAACTTTTCACTCTTCTTTTCTTTTCTGACTCTAAGAAATATCACTCTCTTTTGTTTTCCATAAACACAGTGCTGACAAAAATCACCATCAACTTGTTTAAGATCTAGCAACAAATTCCTTTTTTGAAGTATCTATATCCCCTTCTCACTCATGTGTCCAAGCCTATGATGCCACAGTGTTGTATCCACTCCTATAGAAGCTAAAGAGATAGAATAGTCAGCATCAACAATACATAAATACAATGTACCTACCTATTGGCGAGGTGTTTATGATACATCATCAATGAGAAGGGAAGATCCAGTTCGGGGTTGTCTATTTAACCCAAGCCATTTAGAATGATATACCCTGGAGGGTTCTATGGCTCCGTTAGCCAACTAAGATGCTAAAATAACTAAAAGAGGTAAAACTACCTAAATGTATAATCCTATCAATCAACACACTAATACAATTAATTAATTGATAGTAGTATTATATACAGTAGATATATACAATTACAAGCTTTTAATAAAGCCTCATGAAAATGATGGTTTTAAACTAATGGATCAAAATAAGATGCAAAAATAAAGGAATTTTTTTTTCACTATGAATAAAAAAAATAATAAACAATGAGTGAATAAGATTCGAAATGATATAACGATAATGGACAAAGCATTAAAGTTTAAATGATGTAATCATTATTCATTCGTAAATTAACAAATCAAATAAAATATAAACTAACTAACCTGACGTTGATCAATTGTACTAAGCTAGATTCGTCTTTATGTGTTGTATAAGCTCCACTTAACCTGTTGTCAAGTATAAATCTATGACAAAAAGAAAGAATGATATTTCCTGAAACAGCTCAAGGAAATATTTTATATTTTGGAATAGATCTATGATAACAAAAAGACAAATATATTTTTACTCGTGTGACTTTAAAATGTCCAAAAGTTGAAAGTGAAATCAAATCCAACTCTCAGAAAATGGTATTATCAATGAGCCAACATTCGATGTAAAATCAAAATGTATAGATGGACGATTATTCACAGATATTAAAAGGACTAAAATATAATGAACCATGTAAAATAAAAACTCAACATGGAAAGATACATGTAGAACAGTCTAAAGATAATTCAATACAAATAATTTTTCATGTCCAGAAATTATATGAGAAACAATAATTACATTGCACAGTCTATAGAAGGACTAAAGCCAAAAATTAAATTGTATCCCATATAGTTTCAAAATGATAAGCTCATCATAAGGTCCAGAATGAATTTCCCTCATTCTTGGGAAAGTAGTGTTATTTAAAACAAGTTCCTAGTTTGTTTCTCATATCATGCAATATAGAGACAAGTCTACTTTAATAAAGCATTTACTAAAACAAAATAACCATAAAGATAGGTATGTTGAGACAACTATTCAAAAATAGTTACATCATTCAAATATTGTTTCTCAAAAATGAAATTAAAAGTTCATTGTATTCCCAAATTTTGACTCGTTCTTTTAATATTTGCACATTGATCTGTTGTTTACCTGAGAACAAAGAAAAACAAAATTTAAATTAGAAAACAATCAAATAAATAAATTAAAATACAAGCTACATAATCTACAATTATGTAGCTGGTCTAAATAAAAACAAAATAAAAACAAATTCAGTTAGTATTCAAACAAATCCAATCATGAATTACAAGAAGAGTGTTTACCAATTAGAAATTTGAAAAGGAATCATCAAACAAATCTGAATTTACAACAACATTAAAACTGGTGGAGTTTTTTATAATCACGGCTCCTGATCTCTTGAAACATTTGTTGTCCCTGAGTGAATTTGATTGGATGCTAACTCTGAGATCCTCATTTTCCTTTTCCAAAACTAAGTTTCGAGTCATTACTTGATTTAGTTGAGCCTATAGATAAGGGATGTCTTGATAGTATCTTTGGATCCGATCAAAGCAACCTTCACAATATACATGTTCTAGATTTGGCAATGGACTAGTTTGGTTTGAGTTAAGAATTTTACCCTGCTAATCTTTTTAAGGTCATACTAAATTCCTGAGAAAACTTCTTGCTCATTTAAAAAAGGAGGCAAGTTAGACACGAAATTGTATCGGGGTGAATTTATCTTAGCAGAATCAAAACAGGTATCGCCAACAAAGATCAGGTCTTCAATATCAATGGTGGGGACAATATTTTCTTGGTTGTGACGTCGATTCCTGGCCATTCTGGAAAGGAGTCGACCATTCCTTTTGTTCTTGAAATATATATCCTAAACCCTCTGTATTTTATGTCTACCCTGCTTCTTGGTTTTAATTTTGTTTACATCAACCAAATCATGCCCAAGATTGGGAGTAACAGATACCTTACCCTTCAATTTATCCAACACTTCCTATAAATACTTTTTAGGGATGAATTCGTGCCTCTCGTCTGTCTCTTTGATTGATTGATGAAAATCAACAGGGGTTTCGGTAAATAACATAGGGTCTTCTGTAACTTGCAATTCCATATGAAGGTCTTGCAGAGAGTTAGTCAATGGGCTAGGGCATGTAGGCTCGTCTAAACACAGGGGCGAATCGCTTACCAGTTTAGGTGTGAGTGAAACAAAACCATTCCTAACCAGGAAATTTTTCCAGTTATCTCCTGCCTTTGACAAATGGGAAATGACTAAGACTCAAATCAAGCCATGATGAAAGAGACTGGACTTTGAATTAGGGTTTTGCCTCTGATAAAATATATCCATATTATGAAAGATTTTAAGAAGCTAAAAAGACATGTTTAAACTAAACCCTAAGAAGACCATTAACAGGAATATATGAAATAGAAATACCAATCCATATCGTCACTCGTAGGTAACGAAATGCTTGATAATTAATAACAAATTGTGCCACTGAGGCTTGAACAGATTTATGGGTGTACCTTTGACATCGTAGCATGACTTCCTGGAAATCATTAACAGGTGCCAAGGAATACCTTATATTTTTAGATTCTTGAACCAACGGTCTCCTTCTCATGATATGCCAGTGGCTTCTACAATCCATTCCTCACTAACTTGCAACTGTAAGTCACCTATTTTGGCTCCACTACTGTCAAAGGTCTTGGAAAAATCTTGGGATATTTCAAGGTTGAAACCCTCGAACAACTGTATAAAATTAACCCATACAAAGACTATGAGATCATCCATAGCATCATCGTGGGAGAGAAAGGTCTATGAGCCATTCATCTCTATCCTTACCATAGGGGCCATAGACTTGGTTACAAAATACCAGCAGGTGAAAAAAAGAGAAGCATGTGTTTGAAACCACCCGATATGAACGATATACTTTGCATTGTCAAAGGTGGCCCAATAACTACGATTTTGGGAGAAAACCACCATGACTACCACTTTATCTATTGATTAAACCCTAAACCAGAGAACCAATGCACTCGAAAGCCACCTCCTCTACTAAGAAACTAGCCCCAAATTATGAAGCACCACCAACGATGCAATGAATGTGAGCTCAAGCAAGAAGGACAAGGGTGTAATGGTTTTAGAGAACGACTAACAGTCATATAAAATAGTGATTAGACTATGATATGATGATCGAGGGTAGCATTCACATTATAGATTTATATCAAATTTTTTAAAACCAAAATCTATCGTGAAGGTGTAAAGTGAAAATCAAAACTCTAAATGAAAAATGATCAAGGCATAACCCAAACGTGATCAGCTCATATCCTAATGGTAAAGAAACATTTCACAAAATGATATGCTCAATACCCTTGAAGGCTCTTAAGATCATTATGTATTTTAAAGACCTGTCCAATTTCACAAGGAGAAATTTTAGAATTTGTATGATGTGTTTATGTCAAGCATGTTTCAATTTCATTCTTTAAAAGTCATGAAATTGAAAAAGAGTGAACGAGAAATTTATTAAAAAAAATAAACTCAAAAACACACAACAACCAATCAAGTGACTCTTCAAACAAAAATCATAATTGAAGTCTTCGCAGACACAAAGAGGCGGCTATTAAAAATTATTTTTCGTCAAAAATTGTGTTTTAAATATTGATGAAACGACATGAATATTTGGCTTCCAACAATGGTGACTCGTTAGGCGAAGCAGTTACCTCTGCATCATCAAAGATTCATATCAGGGAAAAGATAAATTGGATAGTCACTAAAAACAATTATGAAACAGATCAAGAATTTTGAAATTAACTTAGAAAATTAACACAGTCACACTATCGAAGAATGTTCTGGCAAATGATTGTAATCCTAAATTTTGTTTCGATCAGAAGGAAACGATATTGATAAAATTAACTCCAATACTGTTGACAGGGCCACTGTTGCCAGCAGGTGTTTATAGCCTTGGCAGGAATGTCATTTAACCCTCTCAAGTATTTCGATCCCATCCAAAAGTCGTCCATCTATGATAAACATATCTTGATATTTGATCAATTTAAAAACATACCTAAAGGATCTTGAACCTGACATTGCTTCACTACCAGCAGGCCTGTTCGATACCCTGGCAAAGTTGTCCTGGTATCATGTGCGCATTTACCCGCTGCCAACAGACATGTTCAGTATCCCGGCGGGTCTACACATAATGCCCACACTTTAAAGTGTTTCCAACTCTCTATAATCATTCATAAAATTTAGAATCTTCATGATAACGAGAAAGCGAGGTGATACTGAAGATTTAACAGCTAGGCAATCATAGGATTCATCATTAATATTGTTTCTTGTTCTTTAAGAATAGATAATTTTCATCATGATTTGGACATTTATATTTCCATTAAAAAATCATCTCAAGGATGGTTAAGTGATTTTATTTGATCTCATTAGAATTGGGATGACGCAAGGAGTTTTAAATATAATCGTATTTCCCTAAGACTTCAACAAAAAACCAAGAACAATGATTTGACAAAGACTTATAGCATAACTTTCTTATAGATTATTGATCTAAGTTAAGAACTTAATGTGTAGATTCTTTGAATTTTTTCAATTGTTGTTAGTGAAAGATCTGATTCCCCTCAATAATAAATTATGATTTAGAAATAATTTTAAAAAAAACACAAAAAACAACAAAAAGAAAATAAAAAATAGAACAAAAGAAATATAAAAGCTAGGGATATTTACAGGGGGTAAGTCTGACAACGAGCGTTTCAGATTTGATAGTACTCAACTAACTTACAAATCAATTATCTGAGTTGAACCTTAACATCAGAAACTGTTTGAACTATTTCAAAGTGTTTTTAAAAACATAAGCCTTGAAATGAATGCTTCCTTCGACAATCTCTCTTTGATCAGAAATATATTGATTCAAAAAGACAAACAAGAAGAAAATTCAATCAAAGCAATCAAAGAAAACAAAAAAAAAAAACACAGCAAATCGAATCATATTTTATTAATGGGATTCAAAATCAGAATTACATCAAAACAAATAAAAATCAAAATAGTAAAATCACACTTTAAAAAATAATTTGACCAAAAAAAAAAACAAGCCAACCTCTCATAGAGAATGAGGATCAAAAGGAAGAACTACAAAGTTCATATTTTTGCATATAGGCAAGTTCTTTTCTTAATATAGTGATGCATGATACATCATTTTGACTAATCTTATTATTAAAAGTCACAGAATCTACAAGGAAATAGAATAATCCTTAACCAGGATGAGTGCAATTACGCGCAGTGGTAAGTTATGTTTGTTAGGGTAAACTAAGATCAAATCCCTAATCTCTTTATTAATTCTTCATATAATCTCAAATCATTGCATGATGCTGCCAAGTTTTGAAAAAGAAACATTTAATCAAGACAGTTGCGAAAAGGAAAAAGAAAGGAATTGAAAGAAGACTTCCCTGACAACATTCAGACGATAGTTCTCTTTGCATACCCACGTGCCTTCATAACTGCATTATTCAAAGGAAAAAGTGAAAAGGAAAAAAAAATCCCCAAAAGGACTCTATTCCTACACCTACTCTAACTTCTACATAGATCAAAACGCTAAGTAAAATCATATTTCCAATGCAGCCACAAGAGCATCTCCAATCTTGCAAGGCATAGAAAGTCAAAAATCAAAATAAAAGAATTTAGTATTTGCAGATACAAGAGAAATAATTCATGATTACCTCCTATATATTCATTTAAAAATGAAGCATGCATGACCTACCATTATTTTGAAACATCTTGATGTATGAATCCTCCAACCATTATGCAATCTTGTCGTGATATGGGGCATAATGGCATGGAAGAGTGTAAGTTTGAAAAAAATGTCAATATTATGGGTACCTAACATAACCATCATCTAAGGCCGAAGTTCCCCATCCTCCTAACAATTCTCCAAGTGTTCATCAATTTCTTCACATGGAGGATCTAAGAAAATCATGTCATGCTTACTTCCTAGATATTTAGGTAGAAACAAAGCAAGCACAACTTTATCTTTATTATGAATATTTTTTAGATACAAATCTTCAATCCATTCTAAGATCCTATCATAAAAATTAAGATGCAAACTATGACTTTGATGAACTATATATGTCAATGGGGAACACATCATAAGAGGATTCATGACATCAATTAGATTATTGGTTTGAACACTTCCTTTGATGAGATGGATCATTTCAAAATGCGAAGCATAATCATTAAAATTTGAACTAACCAAAGAATGAATATGAAATGTAGAATATTTGATGTCCATAAGAATGAGTGAATTGTCTTTTTCAAAAATAAATCATGTAAAATCATCTTGCAACATGTCTTTTTTCCATGCGAGTGATGAAAGTGAAAGAGCATCAAATACGACTTCATAAATTTTATGTTCGAAATTAATTTCACCAAATCTTGGCATATCGAAAAGATTTGATTGTGATGGAAAAGAGTAAGATATCATGGGTAAAGTATCATGTCCACTAGAATCTAAGAAGAGATCGGGATATAAAGAGTAAAAGGAATCAGAAATGAGCACATGGAAAGATTTTCTTGAGCTATGATATTTAACAATGGTATTCTCAAGACATTCCTCTTCACATTCCTTAATAATTTCACTCTGCTTTGGTCATAAATCCTTCAACATAATACGATCATCTAAATTTGTCTCCTGTATGATAGAAAATTCAAAACTTTCATGACAAACATCTAATCTTTCATGTGGATAAGGTATGATTTGTGGATGAATGTTTAAGGTTTCTTCTTCAAATTGCAGATTTACATCTCTAATCAGTTTCATATGAATGTTAGAATGCTTAAGATCATTTTGATCACCTAAGTGTTCTTCAATAACTGAATTTAAGTACTGACTAGAGAAAGAGTTAGAAGAATATAGAAATTCACCTTGATCCAACACCAAATATTCTTCAACGATGGTCGAGGATAGAACATACAATGATTCAGAGGAAAAACCGGTTTGATTGTCTATAAGAACCTTTTCAATAGATTCTACCTCCCTTGCTTGTTCAAAATTTTCAGATGGATTGCTCTCATCCTGTAAACAAAATTATTTTCGCAATTGAGTGATAGGATTTGTAGTTGATTCATCATTTGTGATTGAAAATGGTTGGATGAAAAGGGCGCTAACATCAGAGAGGAGATTTAGTACAAATGACATTTCATCAAGTTGAAATTTACAGAGAACATGATGGATGCTTGTTAACTCTAGAGATGAATCATCATTAATTAGTAGAGCCTATAATTCTTCACATAATTTATTGTAATCATAGATTTCAAAAGAATCTAAAAAATCCTCTATAAATTGAAACCAATCAATAATGTGATATGTTGGAGAAGACTCAAACCAATGTTTAATCCGGCCCCTGAAAGTAGAAGTGAACAATCTACATAAAACCTTTAAATCAGAAATATCATGTTTGATGCATTTATACCAAAACTTGTTAAGATGGTATTTTGCAAATACATTCCCCCCACCATCAAAGGTGATTTTGGACAAGCGAGAGACTGTCTTGTTGGGAATATCAGGTAATGAGAAGTGGAAAACATGTTCCAACACAGTGATTTGGGGAGCCATGGGAAATTAAATAAATTCAAAACAAAGACTCCTGCAAGGCCAACTTATCAGTCTAGCCTACCTTCTAGTGCATTTCAAGATGACACAGAAGAAGAATTTATAAATCTGGAATTATGACAGGCTGAGGGGTAAAAAAAATTAATCATTAAATTTACCTCATCCCTCCTTCTAGTGCCATTTGTTGATGAGACGTTTATGACACACCATCAATAAGAAGGGAAGATCTGGTCTAGGGTTGTCTATTTAACCCAAGCCATTTGGAATTATCTACCCTGTCAGGTTTTATGACTCTGTTAGCCAACTAGGATGCTAAAATAACTAAAAGAGGTAAAACTACCTAAATGTATAATCCTATCAATCAACACACTAATACAATTACTTAACTGATAGTAGTATTATATACATTAGATATATACAATTACAAGGTTTAAATAAATCCTCGTGAAAATGATGGTTTTAAACTAATGGATCAAAATAGGATGCAAAAATAAAGGAAATTTTTTTTCATTATGAATAACAAAATAATAAACAATGAGTAAATAAGATTGGAAATGATATAAGGATAATGGACAAAGCATTAAAGTTTAAATGATGTAATCATTATTCATTTGTAAATTAACAAATTAAATAAAATATAAACTAATTAACCCGAATTTGATCAACTGTACTAAGCTAGATTTGTCTTTATGTGTTGTATAATCTCCACTTAACCTATTGTCAAGTATAAATCTATGACAAAAAGCAAGAACGACATTTCCTGAAACAACTCAAGGAAATCTTTTATATTTTGGAATAGGTCTATCATAACAAAAAGACAAATAGATTTTTACTCATGTCACTTTAAACTGTCCAAAAGCTGAAAATGAAATCAACTCCAACTCTCAGAAAATGGTATTATCAACGACCCAACATTTGATGTAAACTCAAAATGTATATATGGATGATTAGTCACAGACATTAAAAGGACCAAAATATAATGAACCATGTAAAAGAAAAACTCAACATGAACAGATACATGCAAAACAGTCTAAAGCTAATTCAATACAAATAAGTTTTCATGTCCATAAATTATATGAGAAACAATAATTATATTGCACAATATATAGAAGGACTAAAGCCAAAAAGTAAATTATATCCCATATAGTTTCAAAATGATAAGTCCATCATAAGGTCCAAAAGGAATTGCCCTCATTCCTGGGCAAGAAGTGCTATTTAAAACAAGTTCCTATTTTGTTTCTCATATCATGCAAGATTGAGACAGATCTACTTTAATAAATCATCTACTAAAACAAAATAACCATAAATATAGGTCTGTTGAGACAATTATTCAAAAATAGTTACATCATTCAAATATTCTTTCTTAAGCTCTGGATGGGGTGACACATAGCGATGCCTTGCCACATGGCTCAGCATCAAGCCACAGCTTAAATGTTGTAGGTTGCTCCCCATCCCCTCCGCATTTATGATGGTAGCCAGCCATTACAGCTGCTATACGGAGGAGGGACTTCTCCCTCGCATGAACGCACTCACACAGCCAACATTCAATATGACAGGGTTAATAGGCAGCCATGCGATGTCGTCATTTGGAAATTTGAAAGTTGGAGAGCTTGGACAGAGCTGGTTCACTCTCGTTTTGGACCTCCCCGCCGGTTGGGAGCTCTGGTGCAGTTCTGGTTCATTCTCATTTTGGTTCATTCTCTCTGCATCTCTATCCACCCCTCATCAGCAATGATAAGGAAGCAAGGCAAGCCTCATCGAGGCTCGGCCTGGTACACCCACAAAGAGCAGAGGCAAAGAAGGAAGAACCTAGAGCGTGCTCTATCAATGGCAACTTCCATCCTCTGGCAGAGAGCACGAGCTGACCAATTGGCACTCCATGCCATTATCACCGAACCTGGGACAGAACGTAGCATGCATACCATGGAAATTAAGCCTAGAAGTTGTCTAAAGGGAGGTGTTGTGGACGAGTTTCCCACCTGTTATGTTGAAGAAACGCCATACCTGGAGGATTTAGTGACCACCCTGGAACCCTAAGCCACGGTGCCTGAAATACAGGCTGGAAGCGGTCTGAAGGGAGAGCCGGCAGACGAATTCCCAATTTTTTTTGTTGAAGAGATACCGTGGATGGGTGACTACAGCCCCACCAGCCATGCTGAGAAGGCAACGAGTGAGGACAAGGCTAGGGATAATGCCTGCGTAGGAATGAATGTGGACGAGACCAGAGTAGGGATGAATGTGGACACGGCTAGAGCAGGACTGAATGTTATCGAGGCCAGAGAAAGAATGAATGCGGAAGTGGGGAACGAAACATTCGACGAAGTAAATAATGATTTGCATGGTCCACTCCTCCATGCAGAGCATCTGGCTCTAGTGTTCGAACTCCGAGGCCACATGGTATACCAGGAGCACAGAGCCCTCCTCATGGGACAGCGTCTGGACTTTCTCCTTGACACGTACTCCAATGCTCCAACAAAGAGGAAATGTCCAATGTGTGCGCAACTGTTCGCCATCCCAGCCAAATCCACATGGCAGAAAGGCAAGGGTGACAGGTCACCGAGTATCTAAGTTCTCCTATGCTAGTTTGTTTTCTGTTTCATCATGCTATTCCTAAATGTAAACTTGAACTATTGTCATCTGTCCTGGTTTCCTTCGGGTAGGACAGAGGGAAAAATAGTTTTTAGCTTATCTTCCTAGACTCATTTCACTCCAAACTATGCTGGTTTCCGGTAAAACGACAGTATTTTTGGTGGCTCGGGACGACTATATCTCTGTGTATTTTGGCAATGTTTCTTTGTGAACTTAATATAGAAGGTACTATATTTTTTACTTAAAAAAATATATATATTCTTTCTCAAAAACAAAATTACAAGTTCATTGTATTACCAACTTTTGACTCATTCTTTTAATCTTTTCACATTGATCTGTTGTTTACCTGAGAACAAAGAAAAATGAAATTTAAATTAGAAAAAAATCAAATAAATAAATTAAAAGACAAGCTACAGAATATACAATTCTGTAGTTGGTCTAAATAAAAACAAATTCAGTTATTATTCAAACAAATCCAATCATGAATTACAAGAAGAGTGTTTACCAATTATAACTTTGAAAAGGAAACATCAGACAAATACGAATTTACAACAACATTGAAACTGGTGAAGTTTTTTATAATCACATCTCCCAATATCTTGAAACGTTTGTTGTCCCTGAGTGAATATGATCGGCTGCTAACTCTGAGATCCTCGTTTTCCTTTTCCAATACTAAGTTTCAAGGCATTACTTGATTTAGTTGAGCCTGTAGATAAGGGATGTCTTGATAGTATCTTTGGATCCAATCAAAGCAACCTTCACAGTACACATGTTCTAGATTTGGAAATGGGTGAGTTTGGTCTAAGTTAATAAGTTTACCTTGCTCCATAATATTTTTAAGGTCGTACTAAATACATGAGAAACCTTCTTTCTCCTTTAAAAAAGGAGGCAAGTTAGACACGAATCGTATCAGGGTGAATTTAACTTAGCATAATCAGAACTGGTATCGTCAACAGAGATTGGGTCTTCAATATCAATGGTGGGGATAGTCTTTTCGTGGTTGTGACATCGATTCCTGACCATTCTGGAAAGGATTTGGCCATTCCTTTTGTTCTTGAAATCTATATCCTGAACCCTTTGCATTTTATGTTTTCCCTGCTTCTTGGTTTTAATTTCATTTACATCAGCCAAATATTTCCCAAGATTGGGAGTAACAAATACCTTACCCTTCAATTTATCCATCACTTCCTCTAAAGACTTTTTAGGGACAAAT
>ML818739.1:12085-27312 GCA_009831015.1 Picea engelmannii | reverse complement strand
GGTTCCATAGACTCTTTCCTCTTTCCTTTTGTCTTCCCCTATTCTTCATGGTAAACACATTACCTGATGTCTCATCTATGATTTTCCATCACATTTCCTCACTAAGAATAACACCAATAACGTCATCAAAGTTTAGAATGTTTAAACCAGAGAGAGTTACTTACAGCAATAACCAATCCATTCTAGATTTATGGAAATGAACACAAGATCAGAAGATCCCTAACCTCATCATCATAGGTAACTTGTACAGAACTTAACTTATTAGTAACCTTATTAAATTCATTTAAATGATCTGCAAGAGACCCACCTTATGACATCTTCATATTAAATAATCGCTTCAATAGAAATACCTTGTTGGAGGTCGAGAGTTTTTCATATAGTCTATCCAATTCGTTCATCATATCCTCTCTTCTTTTTTTTCAAATTATTGAAAGCCAATGACGCTTTCAGGCACAATCGTATCGTTCCTAGTGCCTTTCTGTCGAGAACCTCCCATTCTTCATCCTTCATGGTCGTCGACTTCTTTTTTATTCCTCTGAACGGTAGGAATAGATCCTTATGATATAAATAATCTTCCTTTTTCATCTTCCATAGTTGGTAGTTTTGTCCATCAAATTTCTCAACCCTAAATTTTCCATCTTCCGCCATTTCTCCCACTTGAACCAGGAACCCTATTTTTTTGCAAGTTACATTTGGCTTTGATACCAGTTGTTAGAAAAACAGGATTGTAGAGAAATAAAATAAAACAAATGTGAAAATAAAACATAGAATATACACAATACAATAGAGACACATATATACATGGTTCACCCAATGTAGGCTACGTCCACCAAAGAAATTGACAATTCCTTCCTTTTTATTATCCAACAAATTAAGGGATACAACCTACAACACATTTTTTGTAACTTCATATTCTTACTCTCACAGTCTCCTCTCTCAGAATACAATATTCACATTCATCTACCGCCGCAATACAATTCCCTCATACATAAAAGAGGGTTTCATTAAAAGGAAAAAAAACCTAACATAACTTCTACGATCAGATATGTGACCTTATAATGAATGGTTCAGATTGACTACGAAATTACAATATTTGAATTGCATTAAAAAATTAGGAAGTGTAACATCCCTCTCGTTCATCACGACATCAACCTCTCATAACAAGTGCAATTTTTATTTTTTTTGGTGTGTGCGGGTGTACAAGGGTAATAAAGAAATTATACTCTACGTCGCAACATGACGACAAACATGATGCATGCAACTGTGACAACAAAATAATGACCTAATACACAAATCAATCATCTGGAAGCAATGAACGACCATCAACCAATGAAAATATAAGACTAACTACCCGCCTGTCCTACCCTACAGTGGTTAGGACCTCCAAGACACATAAGCAATGCTCAAGCCTAGGTTCCCATTGATTTTGACCATTTAATGTCTCAGGGCTGGCGACTGTTCTGAGGAACTAGGAGGTGTCTACATTTCCCCCCTCCGAGACAATCTACCACGCTGATTGAGCTAACAACAACATCGATGATCAACCAAAATTCATTCCATCAACTCTAAAATCAATTAGCCAAGGACGAGAGTAATCATTACTGTTAACCATCATACATAAATTTTAATTAACCACGCATTAATAAACTAGTTCTAAATCAATCCACCATCATCAATATTTATTAGTGTATTAGAACACAATTTAAATCAATCATTCTATCTACAAGGTGCAAGAAATCTGATTTAAAAAACTAATCACAATCACTCCATGCAACTAGCTAAATCAACCGAGTCTATGATCATTGATCTCATTAGAGAATAATCTAGTTACAAATGAAGATGGAAAAGTTTAATCAATCTAGATTGTCATGATTGCAGTCCTAAATATCAATAATTAGAACAAGTTATTTTATCTTGACCAAATTACAATTAATGCTACAAGTAATGAATGTCTTGTAAGTATCCAATCTATATTAACTTAATGTCAATTATATGTAGTCTAATTCTATTAAGTACCACTTAATTAAGGATGTGTTAATTACATTTGTTAATAATATACTAAAATTAATGTATACAAATGATGCTCTTAAATAAAGTAAAATTTTCCAATATCCATCATAAAAATATCTCTTAAAGATCACTTGTTAACTTATCAAGAATGACTCTAAGATTCCTTTACCTTCCCAATGAGTTAATATAACATAATAACTTAAGGAGACAAGTCTTAAGGATAGTTTAAGGTTTAAGGTTTATATGTGGAATTATTTTATAAGGTTGATGAATTTTACATAAAGTGAGTCAGTCCACATTTAACCACTTATGAATTGAGATAAATCCTACGTCATATCACTTTACTCCATTAACATGATGAATTATAATAATATTTATTATGCATTACCTAGCTTATAGGTATACATATGATCTCATGTAAGTTATAATCTGATAATTAAATTATAAAACAAAATCAAGGTAACTTTGCAAAAATCTCACCCATATTAATTAACTCACTTCCAACCATTCTCTAATGAGTAGGTATTGCAATGAAAAAAATTATATAAAAAGAAATTGTAAAACAATTCAACCAAGGTGAACTTTAAAAATGATTTAATGTTGTTATCACTCTCACTGTTATAGTCTTGCTAATATCACAAAAGGTGGGTACGCTTAGCTAAATCATTACAGTTGTAGCCACGACAATCAAGATCAAGCATTAAACAGTTATACAAAAAAAAGGGCCACGCTACTGTCACTTAGGGATTTCTGCAAGATACCAGATATATAGAATGTGCAGAACATAAATAAAATGCTAGAAATGGCAGAATAATAGTAAAATATCCAGCATAATCTCCACAATAACACAGAAATGATATAAGAAAAGCAATAGAAATAACACTTTGATTCATGAAGCAATGTTCACAGGCCTCTTCGAGGGGGCAACCTCCAATCGAGCAGTGCTCTATTACAATATTCTCCAAGATAGGGTTTTCATACCCTCGACCCTTATTTATACAAAATGTCTATCAAGAGAAGCATCTAGAGGAAGATCCTTCTAGAAGCGGAAGCTTCTATTAAGTCTTCTTACATCTGCTTTATTCTATTTTATTGAAATGACTTATTAATATTGACCTTTATTACATCCAAATATATTAATCTACGTATGTGCAGGTTAGGACCCTAAAATGTCCACCCCCTTAAAAACAGCCTTGTCCTCAAGGCTTGAGATGAGGAAACTGCTACAGAATGGTAGCTAGTTCCCAAGTGGCATCTGCTAGATTTGTATCTTTCCACTGGACTAGCACTTCCTTGATGGTTCATTGACACAGGCGATGCTCACGCTGGTCCAAAACTTCTTTTGGCTGTAGCCAAATGGATCCTTCTTCAGCTAACTCAGGAAGCTTGGTTTGAATTTGGCACTGAGTTCCAATCACCTTCTTTAAGCATGAAACATGGAAAAATGGATGTAGATTCGACTGACTGGGCAAAGCTAACTGATATGCGACTTGTCCCACATGTTTGAGAACTATATAAGGACCATAAAATTTGGGTGCTAGCTTCATGTGATTTTGTGCCATGACCAAGTTCTCTTTAAGGGTACGAAGAATATCCTCTCGAAGTGTAAGTGTTTGTGATGCAGGATCATTGCCAACAACAAGCGAGCATGGGGCACACACCAATGCATTTTGGGCACATGATGAATTGTTTAAAATATTTTGAAGTTGGATGTGCCAAACATAAATGAAACAATTAAGAAATGGTGTACTAGTAGACTATGATCAGACCTTGAGTCTCCCACTCTCGTCTGAAGGACTAAGAGGCATTTATGTTAATGAATGTAAGTAGATAGCTTTGAATTCCTAGATTAGACAGTTTTAGGAGCTAAAGGGAAAACGGATATAGACACCCTCACTTGTATCATTGTAACATTAACAGCATGATCAAGAGAGCATAGGAGAGATGAAGTAGAAAACTCTGTAGGAAAACCCATGTACAGAAGTTCTGGATTAATACAAAGTTTTTTAGTTCAGACTCATGGTGTTCAATTTCTTTTCTGGGTTTATACATGTTGCTTGATATATGCTTGTTTACTCTCTGTTATGCATTTTCTTTGATGCGCGAATGTATGATTTCATAATTAATGTTTGAAATCTGAAGAGAGGGAGAGTAAGAAATGAGTTTCAATTGTTTCTCTATCTGAGCAAGAGTTTTCCTCCAAGGAGTGTAGTGAAATTGTCCGCAAGGTGTGTGTTGACAAAAGTCAGAGTTCGTCTCTGTAAGCTCAAGAGAGGTAACCTTGTTCTCATTCTCACAGAAGTGCAAGTTGAGCACAGGAGCCATGCAAGGAGTGTGCAGGCCGAGTGAAGTCTCAGAAGTTACACCCTGAGTGAAGCTGTTAAAAGACTGTTGCCGCAAGGCGTGCGCACAGGAATTTTCCCCAAAGGACTTAAGGATTTTCAATCTAGCTCAGGAGGGATAGGATCTTCTAAGATGTCAAATAAAATCTCAAGAGGGCTAGTGTCTTGAAGTATTGGAAGAAGGCACAACAACATTGGTTTGTTGGTGGACCAGTTTCGGGAAGGCATGCTTGCTCATTTCGCAGGAGTGTTAAGAAGGAATTGAACGGTCGGAATTCTCCATGGAGAATTCATGAGGTTCTGAGAACCGTTAGATATTGCAGAGGAGCAGGGAAGTTATGGTAATCATTTTTCTAAGTGCAACCTCGGAAGAATTGGACCATAGGATCTGAACCAACAAGGGTCATTGGATCACCCATGTAAAATCTCATTTCGGGGTTTCATGAGTTGAAGGGTCGAAACCTTTGCATCAAGACTCGTGAGATCATGAAAGGCAAAGTCCAGAAATAGCGAGAAAATCTGAGCCATCCGATTGGAAGGACACATGTCACGAGATCCTCCCTATCGGGGATTCAAACATCAGAGGTCGGAGAGGGAAGTCCTCCGACTTCACGAGTGGCAAAGTCGCGAAGAGGATCAGGACCATCCATCTGAGAGTGGACAGGTGGCATGCTCATCGACACGGAGGTCAGACCTACATTGACAAATTCGGGGTTTCATGAGTTGAAGATTCGAAAGTTCAGCATCAGGATTCGTGAAGTCACGAGGTCAAAAATCCATAAAAATGTGGGAAGTTCCATCGTGGGACCCGCATTGATGACGTGTCAGAATTTCAGTGTTTCGAAATATCGGAGGATAAGAGGTTGAGACTTTTGTCCCGAAAGTCCCAAAGTTGCGAGTCGCGATAAGAGGTAGCGAGGAGTTCAGGATATCGACATTTCGAGTGTTGGGATACAATAGAGGTAGCGCTTCGGGAAGCGAAGTCGCGAAGTAGCAAATAGAGAGAATGAGAGGAGAAAAGTCAACCTCGCCTCTCAGGGTTTCGTGAAAGGAAGGTGCAAAAGTTGAACGCCACAACTCGTGAAGTGGCGAGTTGCAAGAGGTGCTGACATTTAATCCTAGTTTGTGGTCATACATAGAAGGTGTTGACAGAGAAGGAGCCGTAAGCATTTCGCGATCTCGGGTATCGTGGATTTAAGAAGGAAGAGTCGGGAGTCATGACTCACGAACTCGCGAGATTGCGAAAAGGACCTGTGGATCTAACGAATTGAGATTCCAGTGAGGAATAGAAAGAGTCGATCCAGTTCAAGGGGGATAAAGAACGATCCTTTGAGCAGATCTCGGTCCCAAGGGCCAATAGGTCTGCATCAGTGTGGTATCAGAGCTTGACTCTGTTTGTATACTTCATACAGGGAAAGCGAGAAAGAAATTTTAGCCATGCCACAAAGAAGAAGAGACAGACAAACACCTGATCTACAAAAGGAAAGGGAAATTCCAAGAAGAAGGGGTAGGCAGATGCCTGATCCGTCCATGGAGAGAGAGATGTGTGACCTATGCACCAGACTTGAGGACATGGAGATAGCACAGAGGCACACAGCCGGAGCTGGGGATCTTAGAGATTCTGAAAGTGAAAATGAGGTCGAACATGAAGGAGAAGAGGTCATAGCAGAAGATGTAGCAAATGAATGCCTTATTAGGGATGTTGCAAGAATGGGTGCTAAGGAAAAAATGGACATTTCATTATATGAAGGAAACCTGGATGTTGAAGAGATTCTAGACTGGATTAGAGCTCTAGACACATATTTTGACTATGAAGATGTCGAGGAAGACAAAAAGGTCAAACATGTTGTCACAAGAATGAAAGGACATGCATCATTGTGGTGGGATGAGCTACAAGATGATAGGCAATACAAAGGCAAACAGAATATCAAGAGTTGGTATAGGATGATCACAAATATGAAGGTGAAATTCATTCCCAGGGATTACCAAATTACTCTGTTTCGAAGAATGCAGAATTTGAGACAGAAACTGATGTCAGTAAAGGAGTACACTGAAGAATTCTATAGGTTGAACATCAGGGCAGGTCATCGCGAAAGTGATGATGAAAAATTTGCTATATATATGAATGGTCTGAGATACGACATTCAGGATGAGATGAGCATGATGACCATCCGAACAGTGGAAGATGCTTATCAGATGGCTCTAAAAGCTGAAGAGAAGCTGAGACGAAAACAAGGTTTCCTAGGATAGAAATCAGTTGCCTAGGATAGAAATCAGAAACCCAAGGAAGAGTGGAAGAAACCTCAAACTCAGACTGAGAGAGGTGGAAGCTCACAGAGAGGGTAGCATACTAAAAAAAGAGGTCAGTATGCTGATGGAAACATTTTTCCTCATACTAGAGGTAGAGGAAAAGGAAGAGGTGGAGTGGTAAAATGCTTCACATGCGGAAAGGTCGGACATAAATCTTATGAATGTCTAGAGAAGAAGAAAGAAGGTGGTGAAACTCACATTTTTGAAGCACAGAGGGGGAATGTTGAGGCAGAAGATGTTGAAGGTTAAAGATCACTGATGATGCGAAAAGTTCTCTTAACACCAGAGAAGGAGGTGGAGAATCCAATGCAAAGGAACAGTCTTTTTCGGACTACTTGCAAAACCAAGGACAGGGTATGCAAGGTCATTATGGATAGTGGTAGCACAGATAATCTTGTTTCTACAGAGATGGTAGAAAAGATAGAGTTGGAGACTATTGAACATCCAATTCCATACATAGTTTCATGGCTACAAAAAGGACATCAGGTAAATGTCACTAAACAATGTTTAGTTGAATTTAAGATAGGAGGATATAATGATAATATATTGTGTGATGTCATTCCCATGGATGTTTGTCATCTATTTCTGGGTAGACCGTGGCAATATGACAGGAATGTGATTCATGATGGGAGGAAGAACACATACACCCTAGAGAAGAATGGGAGAACTCACATGTTGCTTCCAATTAAAGATAAAGAGGTGAAACCTGAAGTAAGCAACACTGTACTTCTCATGAGTGGGAAGGAACTTCTTACAGAGGTTAAGAATAAGGAGGAACCGCAATTCATTGTGTTCAGGAAGCCTAAAATTGTTTTAACCAGTACAAGGGTAGATGATTTACTGGAAGAGGTTCATAAACTGTTGGAAGAGTTTGCTGACACAGTAGTGGATGAACTACCTCGTTCGTTGCCACCGATCAAAAGTGTAAGTCATCATATTGATCTCATACCTAGAGCTAGTTTACCAAACAAAGAAGTGTACAGATTGACGCCGCAAGAGAATGAAGAGGTCAAAAGATAGGTCCAGGACTTAATAGACAAGGGGTTGGTTAGAGAAAGATTGAGTCTGAGTGTTGTTTCGATAGTGATCAGTTCAAAGAAATACGGAGGCTGGAGGATGTGTACTGACTCAAGGGAGATCAACAAGATAACCATCAGGTACAGATTTCCCTTGCCAAGGATGGATGATTTGATGGATTACTTGAGTGGAGCCAATTTTTTTTCGAAGATTGATTTGAAAAGTGGATATCACCAGATTCATATGAGAGAAGGTGATGAATGGAAGAGAGCCTTCAAGACTAACGAAGGGTTTTATGAATGGCTTGTTATATCATTTGGCTTAACAAACACACCAAGTACTTTCATGAGGTTGATGAACGAAGTCCTGAAGGATTTCATCGAAAAATTTGTCATTGTGTATCTTGATGACATATTGATTTTCAATAAAACAGAGGCAAAGCATATGAAACATTTGGCTACAGTCATGAAGAGGCTACAGCAAGAGAAGTTGTTGATAAACATGAAGAAATCCTCATTCATGAAGACAGAGCTCATTTATTTGGGGTTTGTTATTTCTGCAGATAAGTTGAGGATGGATCCAGATAAGGTGGAGGTAATTAAGAATTGGCCATCACCGAAGAGTATATTTGAGGTGAGAAGTTTTCATGGATTGGCTAGTTTCTACCAGAAGTTCATCAGGAATTTTAGTGGAATTAGTGCACCAATGATGGACACAATGAAGAAGAGACAAAAGTCTTTTCACTGGACAGAAGAGGCTGAGAAAAGCTTCAATTTGTTGAAAAAGAAAATCATGGAACAACCAATTCTGGTGTTGCTGGATTTTAAAAAGACATTTCAAGTAAAATGTGATGCAAGTGGATTTGCAATAGGGGTAGTCTTGAGTCAAGAAGACAGGCTAATAGCATACTTTAGCGAGAAGATGAATGAAGAGAAAGTGAAATACTCCACGTATGACAAGGAGTTCTATGCTAGTATTCAGGCATTGAAGAAATGGAGACATTACTTAATCCCGAAGGAGTTTGTCTTATACAGTGACAATCATGATTTGCAATTTGTGACTCAACAGGAGAAGTTGAATCAAAGACATGTTAAATGGGTTGAATACATGCAGAACTTTACTTTTGTAATTAAGCATATTTCTAGAATTGCTAACAAAGTTGTTGATGCTTTGAGCAGGAAATGTTTGTTGTTGCAGGAGTTCAGAGTCAAAACACTGGGTTTTGATGATCTCAGGGACATGTACAGAGATGATCCATATTTTAAAGAGGCATATGAAGCAATTGAGAATCCAATTCTCAGGGACAGAAGCCAATGGATAGAATACATGATCCAGGATAGATTGTTATTTAGGGGCAATCAACTATGTATTCCAAAATGCTCCATGAGGGAGAATTTGCTGAAGGAGAAACATAGTGGAGGATTGGCCAGACATTTTGGTCATGACAAGACGTTCTCAAAGTTAAATGAGTCATATTTTTGGCCAGGAATGAGAGAAGACGTCAAAATATTCGTGGACAGATGCAGAATTTGTTAGCATTCAAAAGGGAAGAGGCAGAATGCAAGCTTCTATGAACCGTTACCCATACCTGACAGGCCATGGGATGCAGTCAGCATGGACTTCATATTGGGGCTAGCGAGAACACAAAGAGGCTTTGACTCGATATTTTTGGTAGTGGATAGATTTTCTAAGATGGCACATTTCATACCATGTCAGAAAACCAGTGACGAAACTCACATTGCAAATCTATTTTTTAAAGAAGTCATTCGACTTCACGGCTTACCAAGGAGCATAGTTTCGGATCGAGACACCAAGTTCGTGGGACACTTCTGGAGAACCTTATGGAAAAATATAGGAACAAACTTGTCATTCAGTTCATCTTATCATCCTCAGACGGATGGAAAGACAGAAGTTGTGAACAGAAGTTTGGGAGACTTGCTGAGGAGCTTGGTGATAGAACACCACAGTCAGTGGGACAATATTCTGTCACATGCAGAATTTTCTTATAATGATTCAATCAACAGAAGCACATGGAAGATTCCATTCCAGATTTTTTATGGGATGCAGCCAAGAGGATTTTTAGAATTGAGAGATTCAGAACATAATGCAACTAGGAGTGCTAGTGCAGAGGATTTCACAGAAGCAATGAAGGAACTTCACATCTAGGTGAAGGAGCGATTGCAGAACTCGAGCCAAGAGTATAAGTGCAGAGCAGATAAACACAGGAGATAAATTCAATTTGAGGTTGGTGACTTGATTCTGGCACATCTGAGAAAGGAAAGGTTCCCAAAAGGGACATATAACAAACTAAATATGAAGAAGATCGGACCATGTAAGGTCTTGAAGAAATTTGGGGCAAATGCTTATGAGATTGAATTACCCAATGGGATCGGAATTTCTCCGATATTCAATGTCTCATATTTGTACCCATACAAAGATGAGGAAGCAAGAACAAGTGATGAACAACCAGAGGTTCAGTGGGCTAAACAGATGTTAGTTGCAGAGAAGCCACAAATGGAAAGCATACTGGACAAAAGAATTAGCAAGAGGACCAGGAGAAAAGAATACTTTGAATACTTGGTCAAATGGAAGGGACATTCAGTTGAAGATGTCAGCTGGGAAAATGAAGCAAAGATCAAGAAACATGGACAGACCATGCGAGAGCTCATGGACAGGAGCCCATGAAAATTTTCAAGCAAGGGAGTATGATGCAAGAGCATCACCAACAACAAGCGAGCGTGGGGCACACACCAACGCATTTTGGGCACATGATGAACTGTTTAAAATATTTTGAAGTTAGAAGCACCAAACATAAATGAAATAATTAAGAAAGGGCGTACTAGTAGACTGTGATCAGACCTTGAGTGTCCCGCTCTCATCTGAAGGACTAAGAGGCATTTATGTTAATGAATGTAAGTAGGTAGCTTTGAATTCCTAGATTAGACAGTTTTAGGAGCTAAAGGGAAAATGGATATAGACATCCTCACTTGTATCATTGTAACATTAGCAGCATGATCAAGAGAGCATAGGAGAGCTGAAGCAGAGAACTGTATAGGAAAACCCATGTACAAAAGTTCTTGATTAATACAAGGATTTTTAGTTCAGACTCATGGTGTTCAATTTCTTTTCTGGGTTTGTACATGTTGCTTGATATATTCTTGTTTACTCTCTGTTATGCATTTTCTTTCATGCGCAAATGTATGATTTCATAATTAATGTCTGAAATCTGAAGAGAGGGAGAGTAAGGAATGAGTTTCAATTGTTTCTCTGTCTGAGCAAGAGTTTTCCTGCAAGGAGTGTAGTGAAATTGTCTACAAGGTGTGCGTTGACAGAAGTCAGAGTTCGTCTCTACAAGCTCGAGAGAGGTAAACTTATTCTCATTCTCACAGAAGTGCAAGTTGAGCACAGGAGCCATGCAAGGAGTGTGCAGGCCGAGTGAAGTCTCAGAAGTTACACCCTGAGTGAAATTGTTAAAAGACTCTTGCCGCAAGGAGTGCGCGCAGGAATTTTCCCCAAAGGACTTAAGGATTTTCAATCTAGCTGAAGAGGGATAGGATCTTCAAAGTTGTCGAAGAAAAGCTCACGAGGGCTAGTGCCTTGAAGTATTGGAAGAAGGTGCAACAACGTTGGTTTGCTGGTGGACCAGTTTCGGGAAGGCATGCTTTCTCATTTTGCAAGAGTGTTAAGAAGGAATTGAACGGTCGGAATTCTCCGTGGAGAATTCATGAGGTTCCGAGAACCGTCTGATCTTGTAGAGGAGCAGGGAAGTTACGGTAAGAATTTTTCAAAGTGCAATCTTAGAAGGATTGGATCGTAGGATCTGAACCAACAAGGGTCGTTGGATCACCCACGTAAAATCTCATTTCAGGGTTTCGTGAGTTGAAGGGTCGAAACCTTTGCATCAAGACTCCCGAGATCGTGAAATGCGAAGTCCCGAAATAGTGAGAAAATATTAGCCGTCTGATTCGAAGGATACATGTCACGAGATGCTCTCTATCAAGGATTTGGACATCAGAGGTTGGAGAGGGAAGTCCTCCAACTTCGCGAGTGGTGAAGTCGCAAAGAGGATTAGGATCGTCCATCTGAGAGTGGACAGGTGGCATGCTCGCCGACACGGAGGTCAAACCTACATTGACCAATTAGGGGTTTCGTAAGTTGAAGAGTTGAAATTTTAGCATCAGGACTCGTGAAGTCACGAGGTCCAAAATCCCAAAAAAGGCGGGAAGTTCCATCGTGGGACCCGCATTGACGATGTGTCAGAATTTCGTTGTTTCGACATATCTGAGGATAAGAGGTCGAGACTTCTATCTCGAAAGTCCCAAAGTCACGAGTCGTGATAAGAGGTAGCAAGGAGTTCAAGATCTTGACATTTCGAGTGTCGGGATACAACAGAGGTAGCACTTCGGGAAGCGAAGTCGCAAAGTCGCGAGTAGTGAGAACGAGAGGAGAAAATTCAACCTCGCCTCTAGAGGTTTCGTGAAAGGAAGGTGCAAAAGCTGGATGCCACAACTCGCGAAGTGGGGAGTTGCGAGAGGCACTGAAATTTAAGCCTAGCTGGTGGTCATACATAGAAGGTGTTGACAGAGAAGGAGCCATAATCATTTCGCAATCTCGGGTATCGCGGATTTAAGAAGGAAGAGTCGGGAGTCATGACTCGCGAACTTGCGAGATTGCGAAAAGGACCTGTGGATCTAACGAATTGAGATTCCAGCGAGGAATCGAAAGAGCCGATCCGGATCAAGGGGGATAAAGAACGATCCTGTGAGTGAATCTCGGTCCCGAGGGCCGATAGGTCTCCGTCAGTTTGGTCAACCGCATGGACCTTCAAGGTACCTGATAAGTATGAGAGAACTGAAGTGGCTTCTGTCCATATACTGCTTCAAAAGGAGTCATGCAAGTAGTTGTATGGTAGGAAGTGTTGTACCACCATTCGGCTAGGGGTAGCCATTGAACCCATTGATGTTGTTTTTTAGAAGCAAAACACCTCAGATATGTTTCCAAAAACTTGTTGACAACTTCCATTTGACCATCAGTCTGGGGATGATAAGTTGTGCTGAGATGCAATTAGGTGCCCTGGATCTTAAACAGTTCTTGCCAAAAATTTCTTGTGAAATTTGGGTCACGATCAGAAACAATAGAGTGCGGCATGCCATGAAGCTTGAAGACCTAGTCCATGAAACGTTGAGCCACCGTGGATGCAGTAAATGGGTGTTGAAGAGAGCAGAAATGAGAATACTTGGAAAGGCGATCCACAACCACCATTATGACTGATTTATTCCCTGATTTGGGTAAGCTGGTAATAAATTCCATAGAGATATCCTTCCAAATAGTCGATGGAATCGGAAGCGGTTGTAGTGTGCCCGAAGATTTGACTGTTTCTCCCTTGTTGCATTGACACACCTCACATTCAGCTACAAAATTACGGATGTACTATTTCATACCATCCCAGAAAAAAGAACGTTTGACTCTATCATATGTTTTGGTGAACCCTGAGTGCCCCGCTGTGGGTGTAGCATGCAACTAAAAAAGTACCATGGATTTAAGCTTTGATTGTTTACTTAAATACAAACGGCCTTTGTATCAAAGCTCATCTTGTAGCCAAGAGTACCCTGGGGGAGCCGGAGCCTTTCTCTGCAAATGTTGGATCAAATGCAAACTTTTGGGGTCTTGAATCCATTTCTGTCACACAGCTTGGAGCCAATCAGGTATAATGAAGAAAAGAGAAAAAAGGGATCCTTCTTCTTCATATTTTCGAGACAGTGCATCCACCACTACATTGTCTTTGCCCTTCTTTTAAATGATATCATAATCATAACCAAAGATCTTAGTCACCCATTGTTGTTGCTCCTGGGAAGAAATGCGTTGTTCCAGAAAGTACTTGAGGCTTTGATGGTCTTCTTTATTTGGAAGAGTTGCCCCAAGAGATAAGTGCGCCATAGCTCAATGGCATGTAGAATAGCCAACATTTCCTTTTCATAAATGGGTTTGCCCAGATTCCTTTCAGACAGTTGCTTGCTAGTGAAGGCCAAAGCTCGACCCTCTTGCATAAGGATAACACTGATTCCTTTCCCTGAGGCATCACATTCCAACACAAAGGTCTTTGTTAAATCAGGAAGGGCCAGAACCGGAGTGGTGCACATGGCCATCTTCAAGGTTTGAAAAGCTTGAGCAGCGGCTGGAGTCCAAGTGAAAGAGTTCTTTTTGAGGAGAGCAGTGAGAGGTGTTGCAATCTTTCCATAGTTCTTAACAAACTTGCGATAATACCCTGTTAAGCCCAGAAATCCACGCAATCTTTTGAGAGTCTTTGGGTGCAGCCAATCTTGCAGAGCTTCAATCTTTTTTAGATCCACCCTGACACCATCCTTTCCAACTATATGACCCAAGTATTTTACTTCTGAGGCACCAAAAGCACATTTAGACTGTTTCAGGAAAAGTTGGTGCTAGGAGAGGAGATGGAGAACTTGATCCACATGAGTACGATGGTCAGTCTAGGTTTTTCTATAGATGAGGATATCATCAATAAAAACTAAGACAAAATGATGGAGAAAGGGATGGAAGACATGATTCATGAGGCTTTGGAAGGTGGAGGGAGCATTACACAAGCCAAAGGGCATGACCAAAAAATCACAGTGGCCCTCATGAGTGTGAAAGGCCATCTTGGGAATGTATGCCTCTTTCATACTTATCTAGTGATATCCTGAGCGAAGATCGAGTTTAGTAAAGAATTGGGCGCCACTCAATTCATCCAAGAGGTCATCAATGACTGGAATGGGAAATTTGTCTTTAATGGTCAGTTTGTTGAGGGCACAGAAGTCAAGACACATTCTCCAAGAACCTTCTTTCTTCAGGACTATGACTACAGAAGAAGAGTAAGGGCTCGTACTAGGGCGGATAATGCCTGCATTAAGGAGTTCCTAGACCATTTTCTCAATTTCATTTTTTTATGAGAAGGGGTGGTGATATGGACGGATATTGGGCGGAAGGCTTCCGAGTACAAGGAGAATGGAATGATCATGAATACCGTGGGAAGGAGGGAGGCCTTGGGGAGTGGAAAATACCATTTGATGTTTAGAAAGGAGAGCTTGGAGGTCATGTGGCACCGGGGATGTTTCTGTTGCTTGAATGACATGGAGTTGGTCAATGACACCAGAATGACCTTTTTTGAGCATCTTTTCCATGCGATGGGAACTAGTGACCTCAGGTGAACCAGCAGGGATGCCCTAGAATTTATATTGGTGGCCTTCCTGGTCGAATTGCATGGTTAATGCCTTAAAATCCATGAGAATGGGGCCCAAAGTTCCTAGCCATTCGACACCCAACACAATGTCACAACCACCCATATCGATAGCAAACATATGGGATTTTAGGTGGTAGTCACTGATTTGGAGATGCACATTTTCACAGGGCCCTCCACATTTCATGGAACCACCATTGGCAATCATGATTTGGAAATTATTGACAGCATGGATGTAGCAATGAGTTTCTTGGGCAATGCAGCGATGAATAAAATTATGGGTGCTTCCACTATCAACTAGAATGATGACCTTC
>ML818739.1:0-12035 GCA_009831015.1 Picea engelmannii | reverse complement strand
TCTGTGTCAAAGCATTCATAAAGCTCAGTCACAAATTGGGTCCAAGCAATATACCCTTGATGGGAAGTTTTTCTCCATTGCCACCATTGCCAACGTTCTTGATCTAAATGGAGAACACCATACCAGAGTTTGGCCAAGTCATCGGTAATGCCATATAAAGAGAAATAATGTTCCATTGGGTTACCCAACCAGTGGGGTTCGAACCATCAAATTTGGTCACATCCACCGACAGAAGGCGTATGTCACGTTGAAAGTGATGGGACTGAAAGGTATGGGAATGGGAGGAAGTTTCACCTTCATTCTTTGGATGTGCTTCAGATAAATGATCATCTGTAGGGATCTTCAGTTTGGTGTAGAGTGCTGCAAAGACAGATTCAATCTAGGTGGTAAGTTCTTGTTTGACTTCCTCCATTGAGGACTGCATGGTTGTATTTATGGTAGCATTGATGGATGAATCGATGGATGCAACAGTAGCACTGAGTTGTTTTACTTCTTTTTGGGTTTCTAGGAAACCGGATTGCATGGTGTTGAAGTGAGCTTCTAGGTCTTGGCTACGGGTATGGGCCATGAGGATGGGTGAACTGAAAAAGGGTGGGTGGGGTCAAAAAAATTTGTCTAAAAATGGTATGGATGAAAGTGATAAGGGTGGAGAGATGAATCCAATGGAATAGGTCTCAAATAATGGTGAACAAATTTCTAGAGTTTTTTTTTTTTTTTTNTGCACCTACGGAGTTATACTCCAGTCTAAAGAATACTACAGTGATGAAATCCCCAAATGTTTAACTAGAAAGATATGTGTATTTACTTGGCAACCCGAACACAGTTGCGTGGCAATAGATCTGGTCTATTTTTAATTCGTTTATGTTTTTTTCCCCCAAGGGTTAGGTATTCAAGGGTTCTACAGACAAGGATTTTCCATGTGCTATATCTCTCTGATATACGTGTGGGGTCCAAAAATAGTACTCGGCCCAATATATGAAGGCACTAACTAAGGAGGATAGATCGTACCCTTAGCCATACTACCCGACTACCCAGGTACTAGAGAGTATCCTCCCGAGTGATGTTCTCGGTGAAACTATAGCAGTTCGATGGCCGAGAGGTTTATCTAAAGAGGGCTTCAAGAAATCTAGGCCGATCTGTACACAGGTGTTGTCTGATGCACTACCACTCGAAGGGGTACCAACAGGGGTTACAAGGGTGGCCAACAGATGTGCGCTTAAGAACCACTTGTATTTCCTACGTGTATGAATCCCTCAACCGCAGGTTTATGTGCGTAACGACATATCTTTGTGGTTTAAAGACGCCGGAATACATCTCTACCCTGAAAACAAATTCCCACAATTTCTACCAAGGAAAGTGCTATGATACCACTTGCAAGATACCAGATATATAAAATGTGCAGAACATAAATAAAATGCTAGAAATGGTAGAATAACAGTAAAATATCCATCATAATATCCACAATAACACAGAAATGATATAAGAACAGAAATAGAAATAGCACTTTGATTCAGGAAGCAATGTTCACATGCCTCTTCGAGGGGGCAACCTCCAATCAAGCAGTGCTCTGTTACAATAATCTCCAAGCTAGGGTTTTCATACCCTCGACCCTTATTTATACAAAATGTTTATCAAGACAAGCATCTAGAGGAAGATCCTTCTAGAAGCGGAAGCTTCTATTAGGTCTTCTTACATCCACCTTATTCTATTTTGTTGAAAGGCCTTATTAATATTGACCTTTATTACATCTGAATATATTAATCTACCTATGTGTGGGTCAGGACCCTAACAATTTCAGAAATCAACAAGGGAAACCGCACCATTATTGACTGCATCATTCTAACACCTCTGCCATAACGGTTGCTTCCATTCTATGGTAACGAAGTGCTATTCAGATTTTTTTTTTTTAAAGAAACAATAACAACGCCATCATTTACGCTCCATTGTTGAATTGGACAAAAGGGAAAATAACAAAATATCCACGATATAAGGGGTTAACCCAATTGGCAAGAATTATGAACAAGGGTTAAATTTAACATTGTCAACAAAATGGAAAAAGCCGATTTCATTTCATAAATTATAACTAAATAACTGAAAGCAAACTTATTCAACTCAGAACCCTATGCACAATTTGTTGTACACAAAAAGGGAATGGAATGGGAAGTAAATCGTTGATTATGATATCGATGGAACTGTCTATCAAAATATATTGGTATCGCTGCAAAAGGTTTAAATCTCAACGCCAGACAAGTAACGAAAAGGGGACGAGGCCAAGAACACCACCAACATACCATCAATCGCTACAGGAAGGTGCACTGATCATTCGCTACAGGAAAACGCACTGATCATTCGCTACAGGAATGGTTGTTGTGCTTATTCCAGCTAATGTTTGTTGAATCAGTGGAGGCGTCCATATAATACACAATACACTTTCCTTTGAATTGGGTGAAAAATCTACCTTGTGTTCAAGGTTCACTGACCAGTGATGATAATAGAATCACGTTTTATCTATTGTTGTTATTATTTAAAAAAAAATCACCATTAATAAAATTGAATCATGTCAACCTATAGTTATTTTAGTCTTGGATCTCGCATGATCCATGAAAAGAAACTACCCTAGAATTATAAATGGGCAGCACCTGGCAATTATAAATCGCTATCTCAGATATGTTACAGAAGCACTAATTGTTGTAGTGCAGAATTAAAAATTATAAAATGGTTAATATTGGAGATCGGACCAAGCCTTTCTGCAATCAGTAATTCAATGTCAGGATGTCTAAGGAAAACATAGTCATAAATGTTGATACTTCACCGCAATCCCAAAAACGCAAACAGGCAGGGATTCCATTACAAAACACAGACCAAAATACTTGTAGGCAATCAATCAAGTGGGCGAAGGCTCAAGATAAAAATTTGTCAATTATTACCATGCAGAGATAAAATACGCAGAGAAAAAGGCCATCAATAAACAATCACAGAGTTGAGTTGCGAGGGAGGTAATGCAACACAGTGTGGGTTCATCCAGTAATATATAAATAACAGAGATAAACTTATCCAGCGATTATAAAACGCAGAATAAGGAACTTCGCCATCAATCAAATTTCAAGGTTATTTAAACAAATCAAGCAGCAAGGCAACCACTTAGCCAAGGACAACAATAGAGGTAGACGGATGAGTTCATCCTTTGCTTTACCATCCTCGCACAGAAAAGAAGGGCGTTGAGATCCATAGGTCTTTTAACGCTAAGGCGATGACCATAGCTCAAGCTCCTGGCCAACTACTCAGGTGAGGACTAGCATGCTAGGGACGAAGGAAAACAATCGCAATGGTCACAGTCAAACACCACATGGTGTTCACGACATGCAGGAAGACGAAGGTCACAGAAATCAATCAACCAATCATTCAATTAGGCTATAAAAATTTCAGTCATGAAACTAGACAATTAGTTTACCTACTTAAAACACATGAAGATCTAAATCATACATCCTACAACATTCTATCATTCAACCAAAAAAGCATACCATTGTTTGTTCACCTGCTCCGAGTGTCGTCTGCGCGCTCCATGCAACTCCCACTCGTCAACCGTCGAGACTACACCGGTACCTCCCAACCAACGCTCAGGGTACTCTTCTTCCCCCTTAGACCCCCGAGCCACAAAGGGGCCACACACACTATCCAAAGATTATGTCTAGATCCCAGCTCGCCTCACAAGGTTGAGCTACCACTCCTCTCCGAGCTGGGTATCCCAACTCCTACAAGTAATCAGTCAAGTCGATATTTTTGCAGCATAACGTTACGCAAACAGAAGATGATCATTTCTCCTTCTCCTTCCTTCATTATATAGAATTTCCCACTTCCTCTCTTTCCTAAAATCTCATTTAACTAAAGCTTTTAAAATAAGTTCATAAAAATTCTTCTCCATACAAGTGTCCCTCATCCCCTACATTCCTCCATTAATTAATTTCTTTAATTAAGTAAATATCTTTATTTCCCTCACCCACCTAGAGTTACTCCTAGAATCACTCCTAGGTGTCCCTAGATTCCCTTACAGATTTTAAAGGCTTTCCCTATTATGAAATTGCTAAATCAGTTTAAAATTAGAAAGCTCTTAAATGTGGATTCCTTACTAAGTTGACTTCCCACATTTTTCCCTTAAGTTCCCCTTTTTCCTTTTTATGTTACCTCCTTCCCTAGTTTCCTATTTTTTTTTCCCTCTTTCCCCTTTTACTTAGAACTCAAAAAGGCAGGTGTGGAATATAACCCCTTTTCCCTTTTATCATTAATTTAGTATCTTTTAAATTATCAAATGATAAAATAATTAATCCCCCCTTTACTTTTTATATCCACAGATTTTATTTATTATTAATAATTTAATTTCTTACTCCCTTCATGTTACAAAAGTTATGAAGACCATAATTATTACTTAAGTGGTTTTTATTTTAAATTTCATTATTTTATTTTATTTTATCATCTTTTTTCTTATTATTATTATTTTTTTTAAAGGTAGACAAAATTTTACCCCTAGCGAAATTTTAGACTTAGTACTTAAATTCTGTACTAGGCGACATTTAATTAGGGAAATTGTTTTTAAAATTTCTTAACCTATTATTTTCCTTAGGGCCATCTAGGTTCATCCTTCTATCATCATCAATGTGACATGCCCTTTAGGACGCACTAGGTGCTCCAAGGGTGCCACTCGCCTCATATGTTCCCTTGCGCGACGTGCCTTTTAGGATGCACTACGTGCTCCAAGGGTGCCACTCACCTCTTGACTGATTGGTAGACATCAATAACCCCTGGAGTCAACACTCCGCCAGGTGAACTTGTGGGAGACTAAGGGATTCTAAGGACTAAGGCCCCCACCTTATTGTGCACCCCTTAGACTCATCATGAGCGACTGTCGCAGTCTTCCCTCACGGCATCGTGGGTCCTCTAGAACTAGGTAATTGTTAACCTACAGTTCGAGCCACGGTGGGAGTGCTAGTAGGGTGTGGTAGGGTTGTTGTCCACACCTCTCCCTCAACCTCTCTGGTAGTCATGTGTGGCCCCTTTACTCCATATGTGAGTCTGGTTAGCAAGCTATTGTCAGCCTGCATCATCAACAAATCATGTCAGAACATATCCACATCATATCATCTAATCAGATTCACTAATATTAGAGTAAATCAATCAAACCCCAATGGCACACTCCCTGACTCGATCCAGAGTCAAAGGGGTTCCATCGATGCCTCTGCATCCTTAGGGTCCAAAACCCTACACACTCAGTAAAACCAAGTCAATAGAACTTGTCTATGTCAATGTAGTAAAACAACATGTCATCTACCCATAATGCATCATAGTCAAATTCAAAATTTTTAATAGCATAATAATCTGGATCACTTGCGAGCAAGTGTCCTCATAGAATAAGTTCGCTCAGTGTGCCAAAGCGGGATGTTACATACACCCCCTCTTGGTCTAAACTTTGTCCCAAAGTTTCACAGTATAAATGTTGAAATAAGTGTATCACGGTATCATATGTCTATATATCAAACAAAAATGGGCATTGTTGGCTCATATCATATGCGTCCTCCTAGGTCGCCGAGTGCAAACTATAATTGTCCCACTAGACCTTGACCTGATCTACCATTCAACGTCATAGTTGTCAAACATGATGATCCAAGATGTGGATCGGCTCAGCCTTGAGCGCCCCCTCGTCCGATACCTGCAAGGAACTCATGTTAGTAACATGTGTAGGATCACTAATATAATGTCTCAAAACAGATACATGAAAAACATCATGCATATGCCTCAAGGAATCAGGCAAGGCTAGTCAATAGGCCACGGGCCCCTTTCTCTCCACAATCTCGAAAGGTCCCACGAACCTAGGAGAGAGTTTAGCTCCCTTTCCAAACTTGATCAAAATCTTATGCAGTTTAACCCGCAAGAAGACTCGATCGCCGACCTCGTAACTACAGTCAACTCGGTGCACATCGACATAACTCTTCTATCGATCTTGCGCTTCTTTAATCCTTTATCTTATGGTTTTCATTTGTTCTTCCATTTCTTAGATTGCTTCTGGTCCCACCAGGACCCTATCCTCAATCTGATCTGAACTCAAGGGCGTACGACACGGTCACCCGTAAAGAAACTCGAAAGGTGCCATCTTAATGGTGCTCTGGTACCTGTTGTTGTAAGAGAACTCCACTAGTGGCAAGAATTCTTCCCAACGCTTTTGTTGGTCCATCACGTACATGCGCAACATGTCCTCCAAGGTTTGGTTAGTTCATTTGGTTTGCACGTCAGTCTCCAGGTGATATGCAGTACTAAAGTTAAGTTGGGTTCCCAAGGCCTCTTGGAAACTAGTCCAAAATCATCCAGTAAACACCGATCCTCGATCGGATATAATCCTCTTAGGCATGCCATGCAGCCTCACAATCTCACTAATGAAAACTCTAGCTATGTCAGGTGCCTGATACGTCATACACATAGGAATAAGTCGAGCACTCTTCATCAGAGTGTCTACTACTACAAAAATCGAGTCATGTCTCCTTGTCATCAGTGGCAATCCAACAATAAAATCCATCGAAATAACCTCCCATTTCAATTCCAGAATAGCATGTGGTTGTATTAATCCTACTGGGTGTCTATGTTCAGCCTTTACCTGCTAACATTCTAGACATATGGCCACATAGTTGACTATGTCTTCCTTCATTCCCTTCCAGAAGAATAAGGGTTTAAGGTCTACCCTCATCTTCGTGACTCCCGGATGAGCCATGTAAACTGCTCTATGAGCCTCGCTCAGGATCAACATCCTCAACTCGTCGTTTGGCGGTATGTAAATTTGACCCATAAACCTCAATAAACCATCGCTTTCAAAATAAAATCCCTCAAATCGTGGTACCATCATTGTGTTTTGTTCGATAAAACCCTCGAACTCTTTGTACCAATCATCGTCACGCTGTAAAGTTAGAATCTTTTCACGTAGATTCGTCTGAAGAGGCAGCACCGAAAAGATGTGTGGTCTCTGACTCAATGCATCTGCCACTCAGTTCATTTTCCCTTTTATGTAAGTAATCTTGAAGTCGTACTCTCTGAGAAATTTTGACCAACGTCGTTGTCGTGCGTTTAGGTCACCTTGCATAAATATTTGTAGTCCACAATGGTCGGTCTTTAGTTCAAATTTTTGTCCAACAAGGTAGTGTCTCCAAACCTTTAAGGCATATACGATGGCTAATAACTCCAAATCATGTGTCGAGTAGTTCTCCTCATGCCTTCTCAGTTTCCTCGAATATAAGCAATCACTCATTCGTCTTGCATCAAGACTCTGCCTAAGCCTTCCTCGGATGCGTCAGTGCATACCAAGAAGTCTGCGTCCATGTCAAGGACCTTTAGTATCGGTGTGGTTGTCAACAATTCCTTAAGCCTCCGAAATGCTTTTGCACACTTCTCGATCCAAACAAAATTCTTGTTCTTCTTCTGCAACTCTGTGATCAGATTTTCTATCCTTGAAAATCCCTCGACGAACCATCGATAGTATCCTACTAAACCCATGAAGCTACACACTTCCAGGACATTCATCGGCACAGGCCATTCCATAATATCCTCGACCTTAGCTAGATCCATGGCGATGCCTTCACCGGAGATGACATTCCCTAAGTAGTGAATCTTCGATTTATAAAAAGAGCATCTGGACAACTTCCCGTACAATTTTTGCTCTCGCAGACACTGTAGTACTAAGTGCAAGTGCTCTTCATGCTCCTTCGTCATCCGAGAGTAAATTAAAATATCGTCAATGAATACTTGGATGAACTTGTCCAAGTACTCATGGAACACCCCATTCATCAAACTCATAAATACCCCTGGGGCATTTGTCAGTCCAAATGGTAAAACAGTAAACTCGTAATGTCCAAACCTCGTATTAAAGGCGATCTTAGGGACATCATCCTCCTTGATCCATAACTAGTGATACCCTGATCACAAATCGATCTTGGAGAACACCATCGCACCCTTCATTTGATCAAACAGATCATCAATTCTCGGCAATGGATATTGATTCTTGATCGTGGCCTTGTTCAATTGACGGTATTCAATGCAAAGCCTCCACGATCCATACTTCTTTCATATAAAAATAACAGGTGCACCCCACGGCGACACACTAGGACATATCAGTCCCAGGTCCAGCAACTCCTTCAGTTTCATTTTCAACTCTTGTAACTCTGGCATCGACATTCGATAAGGCGTTCTTGCTATCGGTTCAGTTTCTGGTTTCAGGTCTATGGTAAACTCCAACTCCCACTCTGACAGCATCCCAGGTAACTCCTTTGGAAAGACGTCTGCAAACTCTTTCACCACCGGAAGGTGTTCTAGACCTTCCGCTACTCCCTTCTCGTTTAATGCAAGGATCGCATAAATTACTCCTCCATAGTTGTAAGGAAGAGATGAACCTCAGGGAAACTCCCTGGTTCCATCCTACAATCACACGTATCTATCCCTCGTCATTGACCAAGCTCAACTATTTTGTCTTACAGTTGAGTATTGCCTCATGCATTTCCAACCAGTCCATACCAATCACGACATCATAAGATCCTAAGATCGTGACGTACAGGTTGGCCCTTGTGACAAACTCTCCCAGGTTAAGGACACAGCCTGTAACCTTTCCTCCAACCTTTTGTTTCACTCCCAAAGCCATCTCCATGAAGATAAACTCATGTTGTTCAATTGCATTTACCTTAATCCTCTTTAGCATTGCACCAAAAATGAAACTCTCAGTAGCACCGGGATCTATCAAAATACTAAGAGTCTGGTCAGCGACGGTACCTTTCGTCTCAAGCACAGTCGACTGGTGCTATTCTTGGCGGTTATTCACCGTTGCATGAATTTTATGGGCCTTGCCCATATCTCCCACAGTATTGGGTCCAGCTGATCCGGATGCTCTGGTCCTCTCCACAGGGTAGTTGCGCTGGTAGTGTTGCTCCCCACACATCCAACACCCCTTCTTCGGCCCAGTAGTCCTAGTACCCGAAGTAGAAAATGATGGCCCACCGGCCTAGAACCCTGGTCTATTCTGTTGAACAGGCCTAAACTGTTGTTATTGCGGGCTGCGCTACTGCTGATGTTGTGGTCCCTGATAAGGTGTCCACTGCTGAGGCGGTGGTTGCTGAGGTGTAGTGAATGTGGATCCCCTCTGGAAGCCACGATATTCCAGCATATGTCTCACTGGTGACTGGTGCTACTGTGTTCCAAATGAAACCTGCCCTGTTGGTCTTGCTAGAGTCCTGGTCTGACCCCCACTGATAAGCTCCTCCTCTACTATGAGGGCCTTCTGGATGACATCATGCAAGGTTTGAGGCATCAAAATCCTAACCTTTGCACGCAGGCTGGCGTTAAGGCTGAACACGAGCCTGTTGAGCTTAATTTTTTCAGTGTTAAGGTGCAGAGCATACCAGAGTAGCTCCATAAAACGAGCCTCGTACTCGGGCACCGTACGACCTCCCTGTCGTAAGGCATTGAACTCATTGAGCTAACGCTCAATGAATTCCTCTGAAAGGTACCTCTCTCAGAACCATTCCTCGAACAGTTCCCATGACACGTCTTCGATGGCCATGTTCATCTGCGGTAGGAGCGTCTTCCACCATAGAAGAGTGCTCCCTTTCAGTTGAAATACCTCCATTCAGACCTTCATGTTGGAGGTATAATCGCGAAGTGTGAAGAACATCGCCATGTTCTCCAACCATGCCTCAGTGGCTGCGCCGTTTGGGGCACCAAAGAACTCAAGAAATTTGACCTTCTTGAGTTCACGGTGAATGTTGCCAGTACTGACCAGAGCATGCGGTGGAACCTCAGCGAGTCCCGACACCCTGGCCTCATCTCTATCCAAATGGATGATCAAAGCCTCAAACATGCGCTGAAAATATCTCATCATTATGACTACATCACCAACTTCTATCTTCTCCTGTCCGAGAACCTTCTCATCTCCCTGGGGGTTAGACCCCTCGGGCATGGATGCTACTGGAGGCGTCGCACCTCCTCCCCTCGCACCCTGTCGTCTGCCTCCGCGGCGTCCTCTAACCATGATTACCTACACACACACAAGTCAACTCAATCAGCAACAGTATAATCAATCATATAAACGAAATTCATAGCGATCCCAAGTCACAGGTTGAACTCGCTCTGATACCATATGTAACATCCCTCCCATTCGTCAAGACATCAACCTCTCATAACAACTGAAAAAAAATTATTTTTATTTTTTGGTGTGTGCAGGTGTACAAGGGCAATAAAGACATTATACTATGTGTCGCAACATGACAACAAACATGATGCATGCAACTGTGACAACAACATAACGACCTAATATGCACATCAATCATTTGGAAGTAATGAATGACAATCAACAAACGAAAATATAAGACTGACTACCCGCTCATCCTACCCTGCAGTGGTTAGGACCTCCAGGACACATAAGCAACGCTCAAGCCCAGGTTCCCATCAATTTTGACCATTTAAGGTCTCAGGGCTGGCGACTGTTCTGAGGAACTAGGAGGTGTCTACATTTCCCCCCGCCGAGACAATCTACCACACTGACTGAGCTAACAACAACATCGATGATAAACTAAAATTCATTCCATCAACTTTAAAATCAATTAGCCAAGGATGAGAGTAATCATTACTGTTAACCATCATACATAAATTTTAATTAACCGCGCATTAATAAACTAGTTCTAAATCAATCCACCATCATCAATATTTATTAGCGCATTAGAACACAATTTAAATCAATCATTCTATCTACAAGGTGCAAGAAATCCGATTTACAAAACCAATCACAATCACTCCATGCAACTAGCTAAATCAACTGAGTCTACGATCATTGATCTCATCAGAGAATAATCTAGTTACAAATGAGGATGGAAAAGTTTAATCAATCTAGATTGTCATGATTGCAGTCCTAAATATCAATAATTAGAACAAGTTATGTTATCTTGACCAAATTACAATTAATGCTACAAGTAATGAATGTCTTATAAGTATCCAATCTATATTAACTTAATGTCAATTATATGTAGTCTAATTCTATTAAGTACCACTTAATTAAGGATGTGTTAATTACATTTGTTAATGATATACTAAAATTAATGTATACAAATGATGCTCTTAAATAAAGTAAAATTTTCCAATATCCATCATAAAAATATCTCTTAAAGATCACTTGTTAACTTATCAAGAATGACTCTAAGATTCATTTACCTTCCCAATGAGTTAGTATAACACAATAACTTAAGGAGACAAGTCTTAAGGATAGTTTAAGGTTTAAGGTTTATATGTGGAATAATTTTATAAGGTTGATGAATTTTACATAAAGTGAGTCAGTCCACATGTCACGACTTATGAATTGAGATAAATCCTATGTCATATCACTTTACTCCATTAACATGATGAATTATAATAATCTTTATTATGCGTTACCTAACTTATAGGTATACATATGGTCTCATGTAAGTTATAATCTGATAATTAAAGTATAAAAAAAATCAAGGTAACTCTGCAAAAATCTCACCCATATTAATTAACTCACTTCCAGCCATTCTCTAATGAGTAAGTATTGCAATGAAAAAAATTATATAAAAAGAAATTGTAAAACAATTCAACTAAGGCAAACTTTTAAAACGATTTAATGTTGTTATCACTCTCACTGTTATAGTCTTGCTAATATCACAAAAGGTGGGTACGCTTAGCTGAATCATTATAGTTGTAGCCAAGACATTCAAGATCAAGCATTAAATGGTTATACAAAAAAAGGGCCACGCTATTGTCACTTAGGGATTTTAGAAATCAACAAGGGAAACCAAACCGTTATTGACTGCATCGTTCTGACACCTCTGCCATAATGGTCGCTTCCATTCTATGGTAACGAAGTGCTATTCAGAAGTTTTTTTTTTAAAGAAACAATAACAATGCCATCATTTACGCTCCATTGTTGAATTGGATAGAAGGGAAAATAACCAAATATCCATGATATAAGGGGTTAACCCAATTGGCAAGAATTATGAACAAGG
>ML818738.1:112620-139684 GCA_009831015.1 Picea engelmannii | reverse complement strand
GGATTCGATGAAGCATCCTTGTAATAAAACTACACCTAGTAGGCTTAGAAGTGGGAATCCTAAAGCCCTTCTTTCTCCACGCACATTTTATTATAACCATATCCAATGAAACTGCCATGATAAGGTGCAATCTGGTCACACTGTATGTTACTTTTGAGTTGGTTTAGTCTTTGAGCAATGTGCGGCAGGTTGCATATTGAGTATGTGTGGAATAGGGAAACGAGCATATTTAAATTATAACCATCTGCATTTATACATAGTATTTTGAATGGCCTGAGTGCATCATTCCAACGCCTGTGCACTTGTTCTTTAAATAAAAACGCAAAGTCAATCCTGGGCAAAATCCGCGTTCCTCGGAAAAATCTGCATTATTCATGGTAACCCAATCACACGTGACCGTTTGAAAGCATCGATACTCCTTACTGGGTTCGAAATTCATAGGCTAGACACTGTAACGGGAGTAGTAATGCTAGCACAGTGAACAGTTGGTAAGGTTTATGAGAGCATTCATTCCGATCCAGAGGAAGATGTGAAAATAATTATATACGAGATACGTTTTCGTTATAGGTAATTATTTTATGCCACAATTTTAAATTTTGCATGTGTTAATATCTAGCTCGAAATGGAGACGACGTCCTCCCTGTGAGGCGATAAAAAATGTATACCAAGTGCTTGATCCATTCAGTTGATCCCATCTCAAAGACTACACCTGTACCAATCCTTCATCCGAAACTAAATGGAATTAAAGTTGAAACTGAAACCACACATGTTGAAGTCCAAAACTGAAACTAACAAAAATGTTTGGTCTTCAAACTTATTTATATACAAATGATCCTACCTTACTTGTTGAAACCAACGTTGAATCAAGTGATTCAAAATTCCAATGAAGCCAGTCAAGTAAATGGCTTCTTCACTGCAACTTGCTTTCATCTCCTCCCGATAGAAGAAAGAATGCAGCGAATGATAACTCAAACTCCAAAGCCCATTTTATCTCTGCATTCTTGAACAACAGGTACTCTGTCTTCTCTGATGATTTCAGCTCACTGGCAAAAGGGTCTTCGAAAACATGTAAGACTATCCCCTTTTGAAAGTCATCACAAAGACAAGGATCTCTTTCATATGGTTTACCCTCCTTAAATGGACATGCAGCAAGATGATCATCTTTCACATCATCCACAGCAGAGATAGGCTTTATGTGCTCTTGGAAATATTTAGATGAAATGACAATCTTATGTGTTTGAGAAAAATCCGAAAATGCTTCATCATGTTCTTGAATAAGAATGTCATCCTGGATTTTTAAAATTTCTGAATATGTCAAATCAAGAGAGGTGAAATCATGAATGGATTCGGCAACATCCAAAAGACCTAAAACATCATGTTCTTCTTCGGTATTTCCTTGTAACTATGGGTAGATATATTTATTAATGATTTTACTGCCTAGACTTTCCGCACATACAATTTCAATTTCAATAGCCTGATTTTCACCAATTTCTTCATGATACAAGTCTTCAAAAAATGAATGAGTTGTAAAACTATTTGAATGATTCTCCCCATACTTTTGGTTGTAATAAGGCTGACAAGGCTATGAATTTTCATTACTTTCATGGGATATGACCTGACCTAAATGTTTTCTCAGAATGATCATGTGTACCAATACAACTAGTCTCTACTAACTCTTCCTGATGAGAAGCTAGTTCGTAAAGGGTTTTTTCTATTTCATCATACATTAAGTCTTTGTCATTAATATCAATCCCCGTGCGTTGAATAAGATTGTCAAAGTTTCCACAAAAGTTTTCAACAAGAACTAAACATGGGTAACTTTCCTTACAATTCACACAAAATACTGAATAAAAATATTCAAGGGAAAATAGACTAGCAGATGGAAATCCTTCATACTAGGATCATGCTTCTTTTTCTAAGGTTTCCATAAACATCTTCATCAATAAGTCTTTAGGCAATTTAACCCCTAGCCTATGTATGTGCATGTGGAATTTTATCAAATGAAAGGCAGCATAATCTCCTTCTTGATCTTTGAACTTTGGCAGATATGTTTTCCAATCTACACAAGGCATGTGATTCAGAAAACTGGGAATGTGAGAGCGATTCATGGAAGAATACCTTGCATATATTGAACTCATCTTCGAATAGTGGAGTCGCCAATGGATTTTTGGAAGCTGGATTCTGCATTGAGAGTGGAGTCGCCCGTGAAAATTTAAATTTCTGGATTCTTCTACCAGTGGAATCACCTTCAAACTGATTTTTTGATGTGTGTATTCGTCAGAGAAGGAATACAGCCAATATGTGCCTAAGTTTTTGCTTCTCTCAGACCTTAGAACTCAACCATGTCGTTCTTTCCCGGGGAAAATCTTTCAATTTCATCCCTGGCAATGGCGCCAAAATGTTAGCACTCTGTAAATTTTTTATGGCTGATAGAAAAACAACAGAGGTAATTGTTTCAACCTACTTTAGAGTTGGGCACTAGCCTACTCAACTCAAAGAGGGATCTCTCATGTCACTAGGTATTTCTTTGGCAATCGATGACTAGATTTAGTTTGTTTTGGGGTTTTTTATAAAGTCATTGGCAAGGAAGGGGAGGGACACTTAGGGCTATGGAGTCGAAATTCCAAAAGTGAATGAAAACAATGACTAGCTGGTAGAACTCTCCAGAGGATAAAGGATAAATGAGGCAATGAATCTGAGTTGTAAATTGGATTTAATCAAAGTGTAAGAGGAATAAAAAAACAAATAACTGCATCAGAGCATTACTGAAATGAATTCTGAATTAGCTAGGAAGAAATTACACAGTTTAAATTGCTTAAGACGAGAGCAACACAAGATAAATTATGGGCCTTTAAATCTCCAATTTAAATAGAATAAAATGTAAATGGAAATAAAGAACACGGGAGATACATACAATGGAAGGAGACAAAACTCATATCACCACCATTAGAATCTTTTTATAGAGACTTCAAAAGCTTCTGCATATGTATTCAATTCAGCTCCAGAAAATTACAATAGAGTTAAGAAACAACAAAAAGGTTCTCTTTCACTTCTTCCAACCCTAATACATACGTATCTCTTAACATTTATACAAACAATGAGTCCTTTCATTTCCAAACCGGTTACAAAGAAAGAAACGTTTCGTTTGGAAACCGTTTACATGAAAAAATAGGTTTCAAAATACCACCTATAAATATAAAACCATAATAGTTGTGTAAAATATGAGAACGGATTTTGTATATAAGATCATTATGAAGAAAAACCTCTCTCGGTTTCTCCAAATGGTCGAAACACGTGCCTCAAAAACATGTCTCGAACAGGAAATCATGAAAATTGACAAATAGGGTTCAAATATTTCTTCGAATATCCCAATCTGTGACACCTATGTAAAATATGGGTCATTTTTTTGTATATCAGATTGTCTTGAGTAAAAACCTCTCTCAATTTTTTGAAATTTTTCCTCATCTGTCTAGGATATGCATTTGAAAAAGATGTCTCCAACAAAACAGATCTTGAATTCGGAAATATAAGGTTTCAAGATGTCCTTGATTCTCTCAATGTGTAATAGCTATGAGAAATATGGGAGAGGTTATTGTTCTTTAGCTCCTGCTGAGTATAAACCTCTTTCGGTTTCTCAAAATGTGCTTTGGTTTTCCCAGAATTCATCTTGGAAGACGACTGGTCAAAATTACTTGAAATCATGGAAACTGAGACTTGCAAATTGATATGCGTGAAACTGATCGAATTCATATGAAAATAGTTTAACCCCCAGCTTACTTTCTCTAGCCATTTCACAGCAATCTCTGTAGCGTTTATCTTTCGAAAATTTCAGGGATGAGGAAAAGCGGTTTGGGGTAGACTGTTTTTTGCCCCGATATGCATCCGGTGGCGCCACGTGGTCTTGAGCTGAAACCATGGTATTTTCATTGGCCCGCTTTCAAATAATTAAGCTCCATGCTAGTTCTCCGCCCGATATGTTTTATGACCGCCAATTTGGGATTTATGAGATCTGTGGCCCACCAGGTCCCGTCAACTCTACGCCTATGCTAGACTTAACCGTGTCCTCTAGATATGGCATTTTCCTCTAGTTTTTCGCACTTCTACAATGATTTTCCCTCTTGCTAAGTCTCGAGATTTGGATTCCATACAAAAATTTTATAGTGATAACAGACCATATGACCCAGACTCCACCTTTGGCATGGGATTGCAGACTAGCTCTCGACCGCACAGTGTGTTAGCATGTGACATGTTTCCATTGTTTGGGCACGGAGGTTATGGGGTTATCCTCGGTCGGTTAGGCTAGCCCACTGACCAAGGGGCATAACCACGGGCTAAACCCCCAATTTGCACGTGGAGCTTTAAAACCCGACCATATATGGCATACAATGTACCCAGGGCCCGAGAGCTAGGGGGCTGGCACAGGGAACAGGGCGACATGGAGCGTGCCCAAGTGACCAGGGGCGCGGGAAAAAGGGGTTTCACCCTAATTATATGCCAAAGTGGGTTTTTAACTTTACCCTTATGATTTTAATGGATTTCTTAAGCAATGTTTGGAGATTTTATCCATTTTTGGGAAATCTTGGGCCCTTTTTGAGGCCAGATCTTGGGGGGAAGTTGGGAGATGGTTACCAACTTCAGGTCTATATAAATCAGGGCTTCTTGAAGCCATGAAAAGAGATTCATAAAAATTTTATGCTACTGAATTGTTGAGCCAAAGCCATTGTCATGTAGAGAAGCTATTGAGGAGTGCACCTTTGCAGGCCATTTCTGAGGAGCTTCGTTCATCCGATTTGGGTGTCATCAGTTTTTATGGGTTCTTTAGATCTAGTAGAACATGACCAGCTCATTGTTGTAATCCATTGGCACTTTCATGATTTACTTGAAAATATTCGAACATAAATAAGAAATCTCGGTGAGACATAGGCCCGGAGACGTAGGCGAGATTGTCAAACTCCGTTATCACTTTGGTGTTTCTGGTTTGATTTTCTTCGTGCTTATGTTCGAATATGTACACTAATTAATGGTTGTCATATTTCCTCTTTAATTCTTCCTCTTTCATTCATTTCCTAAATGGTTATCTGACACATGCAAAATAACTCAACCATTGTCGTATAAAAGATCTTTTCGGATCAAGTGGTATCAGAGCTAGTTGACGGTTGGAAATTGAGTTTGCATGTTTACCAGGGAAAAGCACATATCAGTTTAGAAAATGTCGTCAAAAGAGATATTTTCTCAATATGAGAAGGATATGTTAAAAACTCTCTTTTCCATGTCCGAGATGGTGAAAGTGTTGTATGAAGACTATTTGGAATGAAAGAGATCGGTTCAAGAGAAAGCTTCAAAGAACAACAAAGGAAAAGAATGATTGAAGGAAGTGCCTTCTACATCTGTTGCAGAAAACATCTTTGAGGTATGCAGTGAAGGTCATTCATCAAATTCTCCTTGTTCCCATCAAGATGGTTTTGGTGCATTTGAAAAACATACAAGAGGTATAGGTTTGAAATTTCTAACCAGGAAGGGTTATGAAGGAAAGGGCCTTGGAATTGAGGGCCAAGGTATCATTAACCCCATTGAGGTTGTGTAAATACCTCGGTATTTAGGATTGGGATATGGAGAAGAGGATATTGGAGCATTCTCCAAGATGGGCTCCAAAACAATGGAAGCAAGTGATGCTTCAAATGACCAACCTAAGTCATTGCAGGATCGATTCACGAAAGGTGATGGTGTATCATTCCATGATTGTGATAGTGAATGCAATTCATCTCCAAAGCAAAGTGAAGATCATCATGGAAGGTATAATGATCATGATTTTTCCAAATCTCTTTTTTATTATAAAAAGCATAATCATGTAATCTTAAACTTGTGGAATGTGTATCCATGTACTTTTTGTCATTCACCCAAGCATTGTGTTGCCAAGTGTTGGAAGAGACAAACATTGTACAGGAAATCTATGTCGACCAAGAAGGAAACACGACATAAAGACTCAACTCCACAACAAATGAAAGAGAAGGAAAAACAATTATGGATGCCAAAAACTCGTTGCACTTATTGCAACAGGGGTGGACATCAAAAGGCTAATTGTTCGAAGCTTAATCTGGAGCTTCTTCCAAACAAGGACAAAAATATTGTGCATGTACTCAATAAGGAAGAGGCATTACCAACGAATCAAGAGGAACACCATGAAGGAAAGAAAACCGCCACTTGGTTTTTCCAGAAGTGGATGTCACAACTTCATTGTATTTTGCTTCCATTAATGTAATCACACGTGTTGAAATGATGACCTATTATAACATCATTTTGAACAACATAGTGTTTTGTTTATCCTTATGAGTATGTAATCAAGTAAAGTTCTATTTTGTAACCTTTTGGAGGACCAAAAGGTCTTTAGTGAGGAGGTGTGATCCAGAATTGAATCCAGGAGCCAAATAGGGCTCAGAAAGGCCTAAAAATCAAAGTTCTCATAATCTCTTCAAAACGGATTTGTGATTATACCTCGATGTTACGAACCCAACACAACTTGAATGGGCTCAAACAGACGTCGTATGCACCAGATATCGCGATCGTTTCATTTTCCAAATAAGAAAAAAAATGATGAATGTATAGTCTGTACAGTGCCACGTAGCAGCTGACTGTACAGGTCGTACAATCGTACAGATGACGTGGAAAGTTATAGTGGCAAGTACAATGTGTTGACTAGGTGTACAGACTGACACATGGGAGGATGATTGGGTGTATAGACTGATGACATGTCAGACATGTGGACCAATCAAAGTGTGACACGTGTCACCACTGCAAGGTTGACACGTGGAACGTCCATACGGATGATGTGGCAGGTCTGTACAGTTCGTACGACACATGGCTCAGAGGTGGAAGATACAGTGGTAGACACATGGTAGATGTGGATAGTTGTTTGAATCTGATATTGACATGTGGCATGTTTGGGCGTATGGTACGGTGCCACGTGGCCCAGACATGTGCTGCCACGTGGCACCCATTCATTGGCTAAATTTTTGTTTGGAAAAATTGGTTTGGCATCCACCAAGTTCGACTGTGTGACCTCTCCACCAGGCAAATGACTTGGCAAGGTCAGGCTAGCCATCCTGCCCTCGCTATGATTCTTAATTGTATATGGTTTCATTGGTATTTAAGTTGATGTGTGGGTGTGGGCGGAGGAGAATAGGGATGGGGCCTAGCCCCGACCTTGATGCAAATTGTTTCATGCGACAACACATATATGAATCTGCCCTATTATTTGGTTGGCTTGCACATTGGTTATGGGTCTAGCCCCAATCGCGAGCATAGACCATATGACCTGGACTCCACCTTTGGCACGAGATTGCAGACTAGCGCTCGCTTGCGTGGTGTGTTAGAATGTGACCCGATTCCATTGTTTGGGCGCGGAGGTTATCGGGTTAGTCCCGATTGGTCAGGCTATCCCACCGACCAAGGGGCATAACCACGGGTTGGATTCCAAGGGATAAACCACCAGTTTGCACATGGATCTTTAAAACCCGGCCACATGGCATACAATGTAACCAAGGGTCGAGAGCTAGGGGGCTAGCGCAGGGCACAGGGCCACATGGAGCGCGCCCAGGTGACCAGGGAGGTGGGAAAAAGGGGTTGTGCCTTAATTATATGCCAAAGTGGGTTTTTAACTTTACCCTTATGATTTTAATGGATTTCTTCAGCAGTTTTTGGAGATTTTATCCATTTTTGGGAGATCTTGGGCCCTTTTTTAGGCCAGATCTTGGGGAGAAGTTGGGAAATGGTTACCAACTTCAGGCCTATATAAACCAGGGATTCATGAAGCCATGAGAAGAGGTTCAGAACAAGTTTATGCTGCCAAATTGTTTGTCCAAAGCCATTGTCATGCAGGGAAGCTATTGAGGAGCGCACCTTTGCAGGTTATTTCTAGGAGCTTCATTCATCCGATTTGGGTGTCGTCTATTTTGATGGGTTCTTGAGATCTGGTAGAACACAACCAGATATTTGTTGTAATCCATTGGAACTTTCATTATGTAGTTGAAAAGCTTTGAATAGAAATAAGAAATCCCACTGAGACATAGGCCCGAAGACGTAGGCAAGATTGTCGAACTCCATTATCACTTTGGTGTTTATGGTTTGTTGTTCTTTGTGCTTATGTTCAGATCTGTACATTGATTAATGGTTGTCATATTTCCTCTTTAATTCTTCCTCTTTCATTCATTTCCTAAATGGTTAATTAACACATGAAAAATAACTCAACCATTGTTGTATAAAAGATCTTTTCGGATCAGTGAAGTTGCATAAGAGTTTGATTAAGTTTGGAAAGGGTGATAAACTCTCTCCAAGATTTGTGGGACCTTTCGAAGTTGTGGAAAAGAAAGGACCTGTGGCTTATCGACTAGCCTTACCTGACTCTTTGAGATGTATGCACGATGTGTTTCATGTTTCAGTTTTACATCATTATATTTCATATATGTCACATGTTATTGACATGAGTTCTTTGAGGTATCAGATAAGGGGGCTCTCATAGTGGAGTCGATCTAAATATTGGACCATCTCACTTGACAGCTATGATGTCGAATAGTCGATTAGGTCAAGGTCCAGTGAGACAGTTATAGTCCACATTCTGCAACTTGGGAGGACACATATGAGATACGCCAAAAGTTTCCTTATTTATTTTGATAGTTTGATATATAGATTAGTCTCGGCTATATTTATTTCTTTCATTGTTAGATTGTACAAAATTTGGGACGAAGTTTAAAACATGAGGGGGTGTATGTAACATCCAGTTCCACTGATCACATTTATACATTGACTTATTCTTTGAGGACACTTGCGTGCAAGTGATCTGGTTAAACACGGTACATTATAATTATCAGTTTTATTTATATATTTAGATTATGATTGAGTGTTGAAATTGACATGTTAATTATTTGATGTATTGTATTGGCAGGTATCATGATGAGGTTTCCTGAGTGTGCAGGAAACATGGCATGATGAGGTTTCCTGAGTGTCCAGGAAATGCGGCATGATGAGGTTTCCTGAGTGTGCAGGAAACGTGGCATGATGAGGATGTTGAGGGCATCGAAAAACTTCCTTGGACTCTAGATTGAGTCAGGGAATGGACTTTTATTTTGGTTTGAGTACTTGATTTATACGCATATATAATTGATGATGATTTAGTATGGATTTCATGTATATGGATTATTGACATTATATTTGTCAGTGGATGTAGGCATGGTGACGCCTGCTAATCCGACTCACATATGGAATAAAGGGGTCATAACAGATACTAGACCGATGAGGGAGAGGTGTGGCAGTGTCCCTATCACAACCTACTAGCACTCTCGTCATGACCTGAACTGAAGGTTAACGATTACCTTGTTCTGAGAGGTCCACGATGTTGTGAGGGAAGACTGAGATAGTCACTCACAAGGAATTATGAGGGGCACACAATAAGGCAGATTCCTTATTCCTTAGAAAACCACTTAGTCTCACACAAGGTCGACTAGTGGAGTGTTGACTCCAAGAATCTAACAACACTTCCAAACAATTCAATGGCGAGTGGCACCCCTGGAGCACAGAAGTGCATCTTGAAGGTCACGTCGCATAATAAAAAAAAATTATGAGTCAATAAAAATCTAGAAAGCCTAGAAAATTAAATGAATGCTTAGACTTTGTTAGAAAAGAGCTTACCTTTTATTATTAAATTATAACTAGAAAACCTAACAAAGAGTCTAAGTCTAGATTTTTTGATTAATTAAAACTTATAATTTGGGTTAAGGGAAGTTAGACATAAAAAAATCTAGTAAAGGGAGAATAAGAATCAAAATTTGGGCATGTGCACAATGTGTGCATGAAAATAATTAAAAGAATTTTTAAATAAAATAAAATAATTCATGAGAGAATAGGTTTTCAATCTTGAGTTAGTATCCTAAGTCAATCAACCTCTAGATCCTAACTAAGAGAATAGTCCTAGTCAAACTCAAACTGGAATTTAGTTAGGGGACACTATAAAAGATGGATTGGAGAACTAAGAGACAACTAAGAGGAAAACTAGGAACTAATTGTGGGTGTGCGGGAAAATGATTATTTAATTAAATTAAAAAGGGATTTAACATGTGCAACTTGGGGAGAGTGTGACATGTGTTTTGGATGAATAATCCTTAATTTAATTATTTAAAAAAATTTAATTGTGCATGAGAGGACATGTGTCAATGCAATTTTTCCTATAAAAGAATTGGTGAGGAAGAGAGAACTTACCCTAATGTTGGTGAAATTTATATTGACTAAGTTTTACTTGTGTGAGTTGGTTTCAAGCTTGTGCAAGAGGTGAAAGCCTCTCCTTGAGACAGCAAGCTTGTGCTATTGATGGTTTTCTATGTGTGGCCCATTTGTGGCTCTGGGGGCTAAGGGGGAAGAAGAGTACCCCTATCATTGGCTCGGAGGTACCGGTGAATACATTGGGTTGGAAAGTGAAGGAAGGGAATGTAGTGCAAAATTCTGGTTGAATATCATCCACAAGTATCATCAAATCCTTGATTACGATATTTTATGTTTTGGAAATTTTATTGTACATTAAAATTGTATCATACGGTTGATAAATCTGGAAGCAAATTGAGATTTTTTCTATAATCACTGATGTAAATTGAACTTGCTAGAAATAGTATTCTACATTTAATATTGAATTGTTATAAGAAATTTATGTCATGCAATATGCAATAAGAATATCACCCATAACATTTTATATTATGTGGAAAGTGTGATGGTGTTTTGTTAGTAATGTTATATTTACTTTTGTAAATTAAATTGGTAGTTCCTGAATGTCGCTCATACAATTATTTGGATAATAAGGTGAATGGTTCGATGGTATAGTTAGTTACATTATAATTATCTATGTAGATTAAATTATTTTACAATAGTTTACTAGGTTTATTTGGGTTAATAACTAGTCTGGATTATGATATTTATGTAATAAAAAAAAATATTAAAAAAAAAAAAAAAAACCTGCATGATAGACAGCAACAGATCTCATTAGTGGTGATAATCGATGTTGTTTCAATTGTGTGAAATATATTTCTTATCTATTCCTCTGTCTCTGATTAAATCAAATTTTCCTTGATACGCTAAGAAGATATTATGGTTAAAATGATAATAAACGAGCATTAGATGTTCATGTATAAGGTTGTTAAGTAGATTCATTATAATTGTGTTGTTTTCTTATTTATGAGCTTATATACGTTAAATGTTTTGTAAGTGAATCCCTCACTTCCATGATTATTGTTTAATGGCCATTCTTTCTCTTGATATTGATCATTGATTTTTAAATTACGTTGAAAGTGGAATGAAGTTATGACTTGTGATACAAGTCAAGTACCTAATGTAGGGTGTATAAATTGGGGTCGTAGATACCATGATATGGAGTAGAATGTGAGTAGATGGTATTCTCATCGACACGAAACACCCTTAGGATGACCAATTTATCACCCACTTTTGTTAAACTACCTCCAAAGTGTGGTGGAATTTCTATGACTATGATTTGTTAATTTCAACCAGTTCTAGTAATAATTCTAATATGAAGTTTTTAATCACTCATACAAAATTTCCACCTTTCGAATAATGATCAAGCTGCAAATTTTATATAAACGATTACTATTTAAATATTAAACAAGATCGTCCTTGTGTGACAACACTCCAAATTGTTGAGCGTTCAGTTACGTTAATAATTTACTTCCTCTTCTAGTTTGGTTGATCATCTGATTTCTTTGCTTTGTCTTCACGACCTCTTTTAGGTATGAAGACATCCTAAGATTTGATCTTCTTGGGTTAGTGCCCTCCGTTGGATGTTTATAGTCAAGTTAAAACTATCTTCTTCGCCTAATTACAAATTCGCAGATTAGTTGGGTGCTCCCATCACTTTGAACCTTTTTTTTACCTTAACGCTCACTATGAAGAGGGAAAATTTACCTTCAGGTAATCTAACAAGAATTAATTGGGGACGACGCTAAATTTTTGTGGAGCATTATCACCTTTCTGGATCATTATTCTACTACCTAAATCTTTCATTTAATTAAGTGGAAAAATGATTATTTTAACTCAATTTTTGTAACTGTCCAGATGAGTAAATTAATAAGGAATCATAATACAGTTGTACCCTCACCATTGAAACGTGTTTTATTATCGTCGGGAGATCAAATGTTGATTGCAGTTTTTATTGAGATATGTCTTGGATTGTTGTACTTTGGTCAGTTTCCTCCAGAACCTCAAGTTCAAGTAATATCCTTCGTTGATATGTCGTAAATAGGATCAATAAGCAAATTGGGTTGGTTAAAGCTTTGAGGGAGGTTAAATATAGAGGCATAGTTAGGCATTAGATAGATCCATTGTATTTACATGCTAGCTTTCACTTTTTCCGAAAATGTAATTATGCAGACCGGTCGTCCTTGCTCGTATGTTAGAACAAATTCTCTTACCTGTCTTTTCCCCTATATTATTGTTTATTGTAAATTAAGGAGATTTTTCTATTGTAATCTATGATTGTTACCAAGATAACAATAAATTATATTAATACATATGTAACCATGAATTTTTAATTACCATAAGATACGGGGATAACCTAGTAGGTGTTGTTGAACATTGCAATCTAGTTCAACGAACAAAAATTGATTAATTCTTGGTGACTCTTTCAAATTGCAAAATCTGTAGACTTGGAAATTATATAAATTCCACATATTAAAATATTGAATTAACTATAAGATATCGTATCACGAATATTTCCTTATAGATTACGAAAAGAAATTAATGGTAGTTGTATTGAATTATTCGCCTTGAAATTATGTTGAAGAATTAAATAAAAGAAGGAAATTATATTCCTATTAATAAAGATGAGTTTGAATTTGGAATAGCACTAATAATTTCATTATATATATGTACCTATATAAAAAGAGAGATTTATAATTTCTATATCTTTTATTATATAATTATTCTTCTATATAATTATATTAGTTTGAACCTTATATCGTGTTAAAAGTATTGGAAGCTTCATTTCCTCAATTGATATTTAAACTTATGGAATAAGTTATGATTACTAATTTGGAATAACATCTTACTTATGTAATCTAATAATGGTATATAATTACAGCGCAATTTTCACAATTTCTTAATTAAGATCGAAACTAATAGTATACTTACTTCTTGAGGTGCCTCCAATACACTGGTAGTGGCAATCCTTGAGTGATTCTCAAAGCGATGAATGAACTTTTTTCACAACTCCAAGTGTTTAGACAACAAGGTTACCTTTACGTAATCAGAGTAAAAGTTTGAATTTCAACACTAGATCCTTTTGACGATACTTTTGACTAAATTGTATTTAGCATTAAACATGTACTACTTGATTGTGTGTTAAAAAAAAAATGCGGTATGCTTTGTTAAGATTCGTCATCTTTTTATATTTTGATGTCAATGAATCTTATGTGATATGTCAATTAATTATTATATGTTATTTATATCCTTGACACTGGTTGTAATATCACATATTGTAATATCACATAGGTGGATAAATATGGTTCATGGATTTTATAGTGATGTTTAAAATAATTAGAATGATTACTTATTGTTGTTATAGATACCACCAGGTTCCCATCAAACCAATGGATATCTGGAAGACAACCTTCAAGTCTAAGTAAGGTCTTTACGAATGGCTAGTCATGCCCTTTGGCTTAGCAAATGCACTAACCACTTTCATGTTGTTCATGGACGATGTATTGATACCCTTCACCAACTCCTTTGTGGTAGTGTATTTGGATGACATACTCATCTTCAGCAGAACATAGGAGGAGCACATGCGGCATATTCAACAGGTTTTGAGCACTCTGCAGCAGCACAAGCTTTATGCCAACTTGGGAAAATGCACTTTTGGAATGAACAGGGTCCAATACCTGGGCTACATAGTTGATGAGAATGGGGTACATGTTGATGCAACTAATATCCAAGTCATATGTGACTGGCCAGCCCCGACCACACTAATCGAGCTTCAGAGCTTCTTAGGACTCGCCAATTTTTATCGATGGTTCGTTTTAGGATTCTCCCATATTTATTGGGCCCTCATCTAGGTGACTAAGGGTGGTGGTAGGGCCAAGTTTGTGTGGGGAAGGAGTAGCAACAACCATTTGAATATATGAAACATCGTTTGTGCTCAACTACAGTACTCTCCTTGCCCGATCTGCAACAACCATTCGAGATTGAGACCGATGCATCTGACTATGATGTGGGCACAGTTCTCACTCAGCACGAGCATCCGGTGGCATACCATAGTGAGACACTCTCTGATATTGTCCGTAAATACCCCACCTATGACAAGGAAATGTATTCCATTGTACAAGCTTGTCGTCAATGGAAACATTACATTTTGTGGGACAAAGACAATCATACACACTGATCACAAGCCTCTGCAGTTCATACAAACACAAGGGAAATTGCAGAATGATCGCCATCAGAATTGGTCCACCTACCTGCACCAGTTCCATCTCAACATCAAGTATAAGACAGGTTTCTCCAATCGTGTTGTTGACTTCCTCAGTCGGCCTCCTGTGGCTTCACTTACCACTGTGCTCCATTCCTGTGGACATGAAACATCAGAGTGGCCCCAAATTTACCAGCAAGATACGGACTTTGCAACCACATATCAGCTCTTGGGTACAAGATCCACTGTCACTGATTTTCACATTCAGGATAGAATCTTATGCCACCTGATCCATCTATTTGTTCCTACAAGTGAGCGTGCAAAGTTGATTTGGGAATCCCACTACAGTCGGGTGGTAGGACATTTTGGCATAGAGAAAATTGTGGTCATCCTTCAGAAACATTTGTATTGGCCAAAACTTCGACTGAACGTCAGCAAGTATATTAGATCTTTCACTACTTGTGCCATTTCCAAGCCATCCATCAAGAAGAAAGGCTTATACACCCCTCTGCCTAATCCTGAGAATTCTTAGGACTCCATCTCCATGGATTACATGTCTGGTTTAGCATCCACCAAGCACGGAAATGACTGTGTGTTTGTGGTCGTTGATTGGTTTTCGAAGATGGCCATCCTCACAACCTATAAGAAAACTGTCACAGCGGTCAATACTGCCAAGCTCTTCTTCGAACGAGTTTGGGTTCACTTTGGGATAACATAGACCATCATCTCCAATTGAGACAGCAGGTTCCTCAGCACCTTTTGGTTGAGTCTCTAGTCTCCATTGGACACCAAGATCACAAAATCCACTTCTTTCCACCCCCAAACCGATGGCCAAATCGAGGTCGTCAATCGGATGATTTTGCACATCTTGCACATGTACAATTCTAAGCATTCACGTACATGGGATGAGAGTCTTCCCTATGTCCAACATAGTTACAATGGGGCTCTCCATAGTTCCACTGGCCATAGCCCATTTCAGGTGGGTCTGGGATTCCAATCCTTGGGACCCATTGATGTTGCACTTCCTCTTGCCACTGCATAGGCAGAATATTCCCCTTATCAATATCTAGTCGACAAATCCACTAGATTCATTGAACGGATTCAACACATCCGCCAACTAATCTAGGAGATTTTGCAGAAATCCAATGCTAAGTACGACTAGCACCATGATAAACACAGGGTACCACACCAGTTTCAGGTTGGAGACAAAGTTTGGTTACATTTGCAGAAGGAGCGTCTCACCAGGCCCCATCAGAAGCTTCGGCCACTTCGTTATGGGCCTTACACTATCACCAAGGTTGTGGGTAGCAATGATTTTGAGCTCAACACTCCACCCTTCCTTGGTCAGCATCTAGTATTCAATGTGGACCTCCTTCAGCCATATTTTCCACCATTATTGGACACCTCTGAGATCGTCGAACAATTAACACCAACTGAGCTTAAACCTGACTGCATGGAACAAGCATCCACCGATCAGATAGTGGACACATAGGTCAAGGGAACTCACCAACAGCAGATCCATCTTTATCGAGTTGTCAAGGCAGAGCAACTCCTACACCAAGGCAAGTGGCTTGCCCAGGGCCAAATCCAACAGAAGTTTCCTCACCTGATGGGGGAACTCAATGCAATGGAGACCATTGCATCCTAAGGAGGGAGGATTGCTCCAAATGGATATTGGTGGCCACCCACCTATTCCAATTGGCTCCTCGTGTCTGTTTTTGTTCAACACGTCTTTCTGTATTGCTTTATAATTGTGATTTCTACAATTCTAGGGATGTCTATAGCCTCACACATTATCCAGGTGGATACGGGTGGCCTCTCACCTAATCCAACTGGCCTATTTTGTATGTTTTCATGTCAGCACATCTTGTTGTACTTTCAGGGCTGTTTTGGGGCCCTAAAAATTGCTTTTTTGGCTTGCCACAGTAAGACTGTAGATGGAGTCAGAGTCTAATAGAGGAATGTGTATCTCTTTGAAAGACCTTTCCAACAGGCTATCACGTGCCTAAAACAGAGGTCATATTCAAAATTTATGACCCTAGTAAGTTGAGGTACCAAATTACACCAACTTACCCATAGGGCCCACATGAATTTTGGTGCTTTACCTTCTAGGGTTAGGTTTTTGGATTTCTAGGGTTTTGGCATTCATGAGTAATATGAAAAGAGCATGTGGAGCCTCATTGTAATCCATTCTACTCAAGCAGATGTGCGTAGCAGCCACATCTCTTCTTAGAGATAGCTACCACCATTCGAGCAAGTTTCAGTTCTACAATTTTACAGTTTCATCCTATTTCATTATTTAATAAAAGATATTGTTCACTGAATATTTGTGGTATTCTTCCTATCTCTATGTTGATGGTATTCAGTCTATAATCAGTTCATTACGCTCCTAAATCTGGATCAATCGTTGTATATGCTTACCTTGGAGTGGTTAAATGAGGGTCGTTTCAGGGTTGATAACCCTATTCATAAGCCTTTTTCTTGGTACTAATCACTGCGGGAGGAAAGTAAAGCTGGAAAACTTCATCTTCATCAAGAAGATATTCAACATTGTCTTTGAAGGCTTGGTTTTCAAGGATGTCAACCATATCATTCCTAATAGATTTCACATCTTCCTAACGATCCTCAACTTCTTTCTCCTCGACTGTATTTCCATGATTTTCAATGGGAAAATAATAAACTACCCTCATATTTTCAATCAAATCCAATGGAAGAATTTCTTCCAGAAAAGCATCCTCAAGGTCCTGAATAGTATCTTCAAACTGTTGGGATTTTGTTCCATAATGCTTGAGAAATTCTTAGATGAATATGGTTGCAGAAGAAAATCCCTTTGCGATGAGAGTAGACTTGATCAAATATCATTGCTTCTTATCTAGAGACAACAAGAACAATTTTTCCAGAACATCATCCTGGGTCATGTCACGCCAACCAATGTAGTTGGAAAATTTGAAAATGTGTGCAATGGCTGAAAATGGATCATTGTCAAATTTTGGGATGTCATCCCACCACCCTGTAGGGTATTCAGTTAGATACGAATATTCTTCCATGATACATCAGTGGAGTCACCAGATGAAATTTATGAAAATATCATCAAAATATAAAAGGGAACTTCCCTCAAATGGAGTCGTCAAGAAATCTAAAGGAAAGGTTTTGGGAGAACTTGCCAAATTTCATTATGGGTCGGAAAGGATTCAAAATCATCCCTGTAAATGGTGCCAAAAATGTTATCGCAAAGTTTGAAGTTAGGGAAAATCCCAACCCAAACACCAATTGTGTGACACAATTGGGAACACATATCATTGTCACCTCAATAGATGCCCCCTCATTTTAGTGAAGGACAAGTCCAACATAAGGGAGGCTTCCTAGTGACCCTAGGGGGATTTTGATGGAATATGGAGAGAGACCAAAGAGTACCCCTATAGGTCAATGTTAAATATCAGAATGAGGCTCGGGAAAGAGTCTTGGGAGATGGTGAATGCTTTACAAGGTCATGTACCTGCAAAACAATGTTAGACCTTCCCAAACAAGACAAGATATGATGATAACAAGCCTCAAAACAAATGGGGAATCAACAAGAAACCTTGTTGTCCCAAAATTGCAGAATTATGGAGATAAATTTCAGCAATAATGAAGTTATAGTAGATTCAAATTAAACCATCAAAATCAAATGTATGTTGTTGGAAAATTAAGATAGCAATTAATAGACAATGTTTCAATATTTAAACCAAGACTTTGATAGCAAGAGAGGGTTGTTATTAAGTGTTATCAGCGGAACTTTACAACATCCTTAAGGTTGTAGAAAAAAAATTCTACAACATCAAGTTTTAGCCACTAAAATCAACAATCAGTCCACCCAAACAATAGCTTCTAGACAATAGATCAATTATAACAACTTGCAAGTAAATTTCAGCGGTAGAAAAGGTGAGTAAGAGAGTAAAAGAGAGTAAATTTGTTCCATCCATAATGGTTGTAGCTTAATGCTTGTTATATAAACTTAATTACTTGGAAAATTAATATTCCCTTATGGCACAAGATAGCTTAAAGTATATAAAATTTAATTCCAAACTTGAAAAATTCAAACTCCTTGAAATCATGTTTACCAATGCACAATATTCAATCTCCGAGGAAAAATATTAGTACCTTATCTATTGGGTTATGGTGTCTCTTTTTTATGAGATATGGTTTATTGCTCCTCTAGGAGTGTAAGCCTTTTTACTCCCTAAAGTAAACAAACCTTAGCAAGGTCTTGCTACAAGGGTGTAAGCCTTTTTACTCCTTGTAGCAATCCTTTAAAACCTTGTTCAATAACAATGAAGATAAATTCCTTGATGGAGGGTGTATTCCTTTATACTCCTCCAAGAGTTTGACAAATTAACCTTGAAATCAAGAAGAAACACACAAAATTCCATAAATTCCTTACCTAACCCAAGAGATATTAAGATATTCCACCACAATTGCCAAGAACAAGCATGCAAGAGAAATCACTAGCCTTCCTTCCACCAATAGACAAGTAGAACATTCAATTGCACAAGAGACAAGAAAGAGAGAATTGTCCAATTACCCCCTTTATTTTCCTTTACAACTTACAAAAATAAATTTACATAAAGTAAAACCATCAAATGGGTGACGTCATGCCCTAAAAGGGTTACGTTGATCCTCCAAGTGAGATGTTGAGCCTCGAGATGCAAATCATTGGGCCTCCAAATTCCATGTGTCAATATCTCATGAGCTAGAGTGCCATCATCATGCATATTCTTCCTTCAAACCACATCACATCACTCCCAGAACCATCAATCCCACCAAAACCCTAGCCTCTTCATGACGTCAAGGGCTTAGGAGGTGATGTCATAGGCCTCCAAAGGCCAACATCCAAGTGAAAAGGGATACGATGTCATCTTCTAGTGCTATCAAAGTGCCTCCAAAGGAAACGACATCCATTCTTTGCACACCAAGGCTATGGGGTCCTATGCCCATCCTATGGGGTGTGGCATCCATCCTTGGGGTTTTAAAACCCCCATGAAGGTCAAAATAGCACAATTCCTCCATAGAATAGCTTTTACCTGGAAAGGTCCTACAAAGACAAACAAGTACACCCTCCAAGGGTCCACAAGTCACATGTATCATGTCAAGTAAGCCATATTTAATAAAGGAACCACCCAAACATGTGCATCAAGCCCCCCTTTTCAAACTAAAAAAATGCTCAAAGACCTTATAAAATTTTCCAAATTGAAGTATGGGAGGTTTGTCATGGTGCCCTATTGCGTAGACCAATCCCCAAGTCAAGGAGTGTTTCCCAAGAAGACTCTCTAAGTCATGTAATGAGTATGAGGTGGATGGGGGTATGACTTTTGGGCATGGGGTTCTTGACATTTCAAGGGTTCAAATTGTCTCATTTATGGGTGCCTTTGTGGAGGGAGTGTTGCATCCCTCATTTGCAATGCAACCTTTTTCCAAGCCCTTTATTTGCCATTAATTTATTATGTTCCAAAAAATTGAGTGTTATGTGTAATGCAAAATAAGGAGCATCACAGTGCCACTTGGAACTAGGAACACATTCAATGTCATGTGCAAGGAAAGTAAAAGACACTACAAATGAATTCCCTCAACAAGCGGGACATTTATTAATTATGTGTTTTATTTTTTAAAGGTCCTTCATTTTTTTATGGATAAGTGTTTCATTGCATTCATGACCTTAGGGCGAGCATCTAGAGGGATAATGCATGACTTTTAAATTTTACCAACTACAAGACCTCTGGGCCTTTAGCCCATTCTACCCATGAAATGAGGTACAAGCCCTTATTGGGGTCAATAAGCCTGAAAACACAAAAGATGACAAAACGAAAGGGAAGAAGTGTGGAAACTAGTAAGTATGTGTGGGAACAGTACGATGACCCTTCAATGAGACCCCCTAGTAGCAACCATTTTCCCAAGGTTGACCCACTTACTAGGAAACCATGTCAACCACGAAGGTGAAACAAGGAAAAAGGTATAATTTCCAAGAAAATGTTTTCAGTAATCAATAAAGGACTCTTTGCAACATGTTCAAATTCTTTAATTATTAAAATGACACTTACCACAAGACTGAACTTTCTACCTCATGAAGCAAGACATGTTGTCCTATATGGGCCAAGATAGTGTGGTGGACGATGTCGTTCTCGATCAATGGTGATGTGTGTTTAAAGGAGGGGTTAGGCTTGCTCATCTTGCTCTCTGCACTCCATGTCTTCAACCTATAGGCATCGAGACATCATCTCCTTAGTCACCCCTAGCCTGAGGGGATAACAGGTATAACCAAATTCAGATAAAGGGGTAGACATTCCTAAGACTTCCTTCCACACACATGAAGGACATTATGAGTTTTTGGTGATTCATTTTGGTCTTTGCAATGCCCCATCTAGTTTACAAATGCTCATGAACAAGATTTTTCTATCCTTTATGTGCAACTATGTGCTTTCCTTCTTTGATGATATTTTGATTATAGCAAGACTTGGGAGGAAAATGTGGAGCATGTTGATCAATCCCTACAATTAATTCAAGATAACCAGTTGTTCCAATCCAAATGCAATTTTGGAAATTTTGAAGTGGAATACTTGGGTCATATAGTAAGTAGGAAAAGTGTGTGAGTGAATCCTCAAAAAATTGAGGCTAAGAAATATTGGTCATTGCCTAAGACTCTAAAAATATTACATGCTTTCTTAGGTATTAATGGCTACTACTGAAATTTTGTGCAAAATTATGGTCTAATTGTAGCCTCATTGACTACCTTCTCAAGAAGAATACTTTCATGTAGAATGATGCAGCATAGTAGGCCTTTCATGTCTTAAAGGAACCTATGTGTACTACTACATTCTTAGCCCAATTTCACTAACAATTTCATCTTGGAAGATGATGTCTCTGAAAACTGTCTCGGGGAAGTGTTAATGCAAGAGGGGTGCCCATTGGAATTCACGAGTAAACAACTGTGTGATTGAAACTTGAGAAAGTCCACCTATGATAAATAAATGATGGCCATCCTTCATGCCATAAATACATGATGTCTATATCTCATTGGGACGTGCTTCTAGATCAAGACATACCATCATAGCTTGAAGTACTTTTTGAAACATTAGTTGTCATCACTAGAAAAACATAAGTGGTTCACTAAGATGTTGGGTTGTTCTTATGAGATCATATAGAAGAAGGGAAATGAAAATGAGGTAGTTGATGCTTTGTCTAGGAAATATGAGGAGGAAGGGTCCCTCTTTGGCTTATCCTTATTAGTAACATATTGGATTGCAAAGGTATGATGGAAATGGTTGGCTAATGACAAGGTGGTTCAACTCATCCCACGGCTCATGGAGGATGCCAACCCCACTATAGGCCATACTTGGTGGTATGACACATTGAGGTATAAAGGGTGTATTTTTTTAGTACACAACTCTACTTTAAAAGAATATGTGTTAGGAAAGTTGAATTCCTCTCCAACCATGGGTCAGTTAGGTTTCACAAAACATATGAAAGAGTTAATCGATACTTTTTGGAAGGCATGAAAAAGGACTTACATACTTCGTAGTTGAATATGACATATGTCAAAGGAAAAATGATTGAATTATGAAGACCCATGAGGCATTGTGGCATGTACCAACCCGTGCTAATATCTAGGCTAATGTTTCCATGTATTTTATCAAATAATTTTCTAAAGTCGACAAAACAATTGTTACCATGGTGATAGTTGATTGCCTTTCAAAATATGCTCACTTTTTTGTTTTATATCACCCATTTACATTGTCCATAGTTTCCCAAGTCTTCATGGATCATATTTTTAAATTACATGGTATGCCTAATTCCATTGTGGGGATCATGATCCCACTTTCACCAACAAATTCCAATAGGGGTTGTTTAAACTACAAGGAACACACTTGAAAATCAGGACAAGTTATCATCCCCAAACATATGGTCAAACAAAGGTGGTCAATAAGCGCTTGGAAAATTATTTGTGTTGTTTTGCATTGAATTGACAAGGCCAATGGGTTTATTAGGCATCACTTGAAGAATGGTGGTACAATACCACCTATCATACCAAAATGTCACCATATGAATTTGTCTATGAAAAAAAAACCTTGATCTCTCTGTACTTACTAGGCACATCCAAGGTTCAAGAAGTGGATTGTACGCTTAGCACAAAAGTAACCATTCTTTGTGGATTTAGGACAATTTGGTTTTGGATCAAAATAGAATGAATCAATAGGCATATCAACATGATTATAAGCACTCTTTTAAAGAAGGGGATTAGGTGATTCTTCATCTCTAACCCTATAAGAAAACATCTCTCAAAGATAGCAACCATCATAATCTAGTTCCAAAGTCTTATGGACCCTATCAAATCCTCTTGTCTATTGGACAAGTTTCCTACAAATTAGCTATCCTGGTCCAGTGTAAGATCTACCTAGTCTTTCTTATGTCCTATTTGAATAAGGTAGTGGGGCTAAATGTGGTGAACCAACGTGGTTCACTATGTAAATATCCAAAATACTTGGAATATAAAGGTATCCATAAGGACAATAAATAATATATATAAATGTATATGAAAATATGAGATGATGAGTACAATAAGAATGAGGGCCTTATTTACCCACGCAGGGGTTCCCTTCCATGAAGAGACGTGACCTTTCATTGGGAAGGTGTCTCTTCATTAATTATTCATTAACTATTATAATGTATTTATATTTATTATTATATATTATGTTCATAACATTACCTTCCCCTTAAAAATGCTTTGTCCTCAAAGCATACTTATGGAAGACTTATCTCTTTCTCTAGCTTGTAGTATTATCTCATTATTCTTTATTCCTAAATTAGTGATCGTTGAGGACTTGAAATGATAGGATCTTCTAAGCACTGAGTAGAACCGTCGGATTGTAAGGGAGTCTTCCCACCTTAAATCGATCTTCTGCACAATTGGGTTTTTATGGGGTTCTTGTAGACAACTTGATGTATTTCGACTCTCATGATAACTTATACCTTGAGCATCATTTGTAATGGAGGTAATAATGTTTGACATATTTGTCATTTGTTTCTATGGATACATTGATTGGTTGAAGTATCGATTTTTGTGATTAGGATGTCTATAAGGCATCCTTGCAACCTGATCTTTCCTTCGTGTACTTGTAGTTTCTTCTTGATTAACACTTGGAATTGAGTCTTCTTCCTAGCCCTTGCTTGTTTCTACTTTGACATGTGAATACCTATTTACATCAATTGAATATTTTTGAGTTTTAAGGTTGATTGGGTCTGTATTAATTCCTTTATCCACCACCAGGTTTTTTCCATTTAAAGACTTCTCTAGTTCCATATCTTCAGTGATTGTCTCTTTATCAACCAATGATTCCTTGTTGATAAGTTTCTCTAACTTGTTCTGTAGCCACTTCTTATCACTTTTTAACTTCTTAATCTTTGTGAGTAGACTTTTAATTATGAACCTTTTAGGCATGATTTTTCTTCCTTTTCTGATTTGTTGACTTTTGTTCTTGTCTTCCTTCTCAGATTCTTCCTCTTTCAACACTCTGATCTTTTTCTAATAATTTCTTTTTGCAGTCTTGATTTTCTTGTTCCAATTTCTGAACACATTGTTTTATATCCCTTGACTTCTTGATCTGTGTAAGTAATTTTTGGCTGTGGAGTTTTAAGCGGAAAATTTCTTGGTTTTTATCCATAATAGCTTCATCAAAATCTTTTGGCATCCTTGATATTGACTTTTGATTTTTTGGAAGGATCACCTTCAAGATATATTTAAAGTCTTCTGAGGAAGGTATTATCGATTTTGACCTCACTGTAATGTCCTGGAATGTCAGCATTTTCTTTTTATAGGAAAAAGCCAAAAATCTTGTCTTTGTGTTTAAAATGAAGTTACCTAGTTTCCCAAAGCAGGGTAACCCAAGAATTATGACAAATTATTTTTTATACATAGTTGCCACTTTGAATTAGGATATATCTTCATAATCATCAATTGTTACTAGCAATTTCTTAATTTCATATTGTTTTTTGCAAAAAATATCTTCCTTTTCAATTATATTTGGCTCTAGAATTAATAATTCATTTGCCAAATGGATATTAATGTAATTTTCCTTATGGTTCATGTGAATAACGATGTTAATCTCTTTTCCTTGAATACTCCCCTTTAACGTAATTAACGTAATTAATCTGTAACATAGAATATCAAGATCTTCATAAGAAAATCTTCCTCTTTCCTTGGTAAACCCCATTTACTTCATCAATAATTTAAGATAAATGATACCTTCCTTTCTCCTTAAAAATAAAAATATTTCTTGATTATATATATATAATTTATATTTTTATATTTTATATAAATATATATTTTTTCCTTTTAGTAGGGTATTAATGCCTTTTTAACTTCTTTCTCTTTGACTTGAACCTTATAACTTTCTCTTAAACTTTATAAAAATGATTCAAACTTTATACCTTTCTTTTAAACATTATAAAGTGGTTAAACACAAAAGGGAATATTTTTTTTTTCGCTCTTTTAATTTTTAACTTAGTATTTTAATAAAATAAAAAAAGTATTTAAAAAAACTGATCATTAAATTATTAAGCACTTGTCTTATTATCTTATTGACAGAAAAATATATATAATGCCTCATTTTAAAGAGTCACGTTTTTTATCACTTACTAAAATGCTTTGACTATGAAAATACTTATACAGATGGTACCACCCAATTATTTTAAAATTATGATCGTATGGGAGTACGGGCTATATAACGGATGGAAAACGATATATGTGCAGGTGAATGTACGGAATTTATTTAATTTTATGGTTGTACGAAATGTTTGTGGGTGGTACGAATGCGGCAGGTACATAACGGTACGGACAGACGGGTACACAATGGTGGCAGCAAGGGCGGCTATACGGATTCGAGTGTACGATGGAATGGTGGCGGATGGTTATACGGATGGAATGGCAGGTATATTGTACGATTGGTACGGATGGAAATTGCACAGGTTGCAGCAGAAATCAACAGCTACACAGTCTTCAATTTGCAGCAATTACTTGCTACAGTTCTGTTTTTTTTAATCTCCACAAAATAGGGATATGTAAATTGTTTTTATGATTTGACCTTTGATTTGTGATTCAGTATTACAAATTTTGCAGCAAAATAATCTTCATTATTGACTATTTCCTTCTATTTGATCTTTCTTCAATTTTTCTTTGCAGAAAAACTTCAATTTGTGGTGAAATTTTGAACCTTAAACGGCCAAAGGCCAACGGTGGTGGTCAAAGACCATAATTAGATAAACTCTTTGAATAATTTTTAGTGTGGCCAAAAGCCAATAGTTTTGTTGCCAAAGGAAATGAATTTTGATGAAAATTCTATGGGCCAAAGGTTGGGATCAAACTTGCTCTGATACCACTGTGGTGAACCAACCCGGTTCACTATGTAAATATCCAAAATACTTGGAATATAAAGGTATCCATAAGGACAATAAATAATATATATAAATGTATATGAAAATATGAAATGATGAGTAAAATAAGAATGGGGGCCTTATATACCCATGCAGGGGTGCCCTTCCATGGAGAGACGTGACCTTTCATTGGGAATGTGTCTCTTCATTAATTATTCATGAACTATTATAATGTATTTATATTTATTATTATATATTATGTTCATTACACTAAATTTCCAATTCTAGACTAACCTTCCCAAACTTGATGAAGAAGGCCTCATTTGGTTAACGTACTCACCATAAGAGAGCATTGACTACACCAATGCATTATTCAGGAAGTCTTGATACAAGGGAATGATGGATATCCTAAATATGCCACTTGGGAACAGAAAGAAATTTTATAGCAAACTCCATACCTTCAACCTTGATGACAATGTTGTTTTTGAAGGGAGAAGGCATGTTAGGGCCCTACCCTAACCTGATCTCTACTTTGGGGTAGTTATGAATTAGTCAATTAATGTATGAGGTCATCCTCTTTGAATAAGTCTCATTTTGTAGTTAATGTGTGGTTACTCAATGTAAAAGGGTCATATTTATTAAATAAATTATGTTAGGTGGTCAGTAATCATTAATGATAAGATCTCTAGTAGTTAGGGTTTTGCTGGTAAGAAACTATTCATAGAGGTAGAAATATATGTAATGTTTTCTCAAATATTTTAATTATATTGGAGCTTTTCTCATTTGAAAGTTTTCCCCTCGAAGAAGCCCATAAACATTAATCATGTTCTGAATTATTGATATAAGAGTTTATATCCTACAAGTTCAATACTTTGTTAAATATTCTATTTTACTTTATGCATTTTATATTTCTTTAAATATTGCTCATAATTTATTGTTTTTGTTGTTTATGTAAACTACACACTTGAATTATTACTATATTTTATTTTATTTTATTTTATTTCATTATAATTATAATTTATTATAGAAATTATCAATATCAAATATCTATAATTTATTATAGGAATTATCAATATCAAATATGACTAGAAATTTAACTCATGTAAAGTGGGAAAAAAGAGTGATTTTTTATTTGAAATATCAAATGTTGGAAAGCATTTTATTCTTTTCAAAACATGTGTAGAGAGGCAGAGTTGTGGGACTGGAAAACCACTCTAA
>ML818738.1:98406-111729 GCA_009831015.1 Picea engelmannii | reverse complement strand
TTTTCACTCAATATGGACCCCCCATGTGTCACCACCTTGAGTGGATTGTTAATATCCCTTGAGACATTTACGTATCACTAGAATCATTTTGGTTTGGGTTACTCCTAGGCTTCACTCTTTGGGAACTAATGGGTTATGATTTGCATGGATTCTTTTGTTAGATGTGTTAATGTTTCACGGTATTATAATTGTGGCATGGGGGTAGTTTGAATCTTGTCAAATAAGAGAATTGATTATTATGCAAGTTTAAAATGAAATTAAGTTTTAAATGACATTTTGACATTGTAACTCTAAAGTATGTTATTATTTAAATGTTTGATATCGAAGGTATGTGGTTCTTAGATTCTAATTTTTTTAACTCTTTTAATTAGAAGTAAATTGTCTTTATGTATGGTATTTTATTTAATGTAGACTATATTGTATTAAATCATATTTTTGTCAATCGATAATTGCATGGTTAGGGAAGATTCTAGAGAGGCCACGGGAGATGAAAATGTACACAACGATGTAAAGGAATAGCTTAGAGAGGCCATGGGAGATGAAAATGTACACAATGATGTAGGGCAAGAGCCTAGAGAGGCCATGGGAGATGAAAATGTACACAAGGATGTAGGCGAAGTGATAACACTCCTAACAAATAATTATTCTACTCAAGGTTCTTTGCTTGGATCGTCTGTGTCTCACCATATTGAGTATTGGAGTGTTGGTATCCAATGCAACATGGACATATCATTGGAATCATTTTGGTTTGGGCTATAGTCAAGGTTCACTCTTAGGGAGCTAATTATTTGAAGGATTCTTGTGTTTAGAGGTGTTAATGTTTCATGGTATTGCAATTGTCGCATGGAATAGTTTGAATCTTCTTAAATATGAGCATTGATTGTTGTACAAGTTTAAAATGAAATTAAATTTTGTATGATATATTGTCATGGCAACTATTGAGATGGAAGGCATGTGTTCTTAGCCTCTATATATATATATATATATATATATATATATATAGAGAGAGAGAGAGAGAGAGAGAGAGAGAGAGAGAGAGAGAGGTCAAATGTCCCCTCTAGGTATGGTACTTTATTTTAGTGTAGATCACTTTGCATTAAACTATATTCTTGACAATGGATACTTGCATGGTTAAGGAAGAGGATAGATAGGCCATGAGAGATGAAAACCTACACTATGATGTAAGGGGAAGAGATAATACCCAATGAAACATTATTCTAGCTCAAGTTCCTTTGGTTGGATGTTTTGAGAGAGGGTGGATTGTTGCTTGAATTCAAGCAAGTGAAAGTTTCCAGGTAGGTTTACCAATTTCTAATAGTGATAAGCATCTTCTTGAGCACCCAAGGTTTAGAAATAATATTAATTCTTGTTTGTGTTTACTTAGCTAATCCCAATGGTTGACAACTTAGAATGCTTTAAAGATATGTATATACTTGAATTATCTAGAATTGAGGCCTCTCCTTGGAATTGGGAAGCTAACATCTTGACTTATTCACTCCATGTAGCATACATATGTTAATTTGTATTTTCATCACTATTGGATCACATAGAGAAATAGTTTGTGGCATCAAAATTCATTGATATCTAGACAATTCTATGTTCAAATGTATTGTTGCATCCCATAGAAATGAATACTTTGATTTTCTCTTAAAATATTATGCTCTTGTGTAAAGTGTGTGTGTGTGTGTATATATATATATATATATATATATAAGAAGCAAATATATAAAAACATCAAATTAAATTAAAGTTATGTATTAAACATTAAATTAAGCATTAAGCAAATATATTATGTTGGTTTGGATTTCACAATTTTGTCACGTATGATGTAGTTGTTAAATATATTCTATTGGTTTGGATTTCACAATTCTGTCGCGTATGTTGTAGTTGTTATTTTCATTTCATGTTTCAACATACTTGGAAACACATTTCACTCATATATTTCTCCCATTAACTTATGTTCATTACAAAAATATTGAAAGATTTCTCAAAGATTTTAGTTCACCATTAACATAGAAAATTTCATAAAATACATAAAACATATAATTATGGCAAATAAAAAGAATATATCTAATATTTTTTAATTGAAAGGATTAGATCAATATTGTTTTTTTAAAAGAACAATAAAATTGAAAGGATTAGAACAATCATTGTCTTACAACGAGTCGGCAATCTGAATCAGGGGAGTTGGCTATACTAGAATGACCAAAACTTTGTGAGTAGTGGTTATGCCTATCTCTACTGAGTGAGGCTATGTAAGTTGCTTGCTTAGTCCTTCCCTAGAAGAAACACAATAAAATCACCATGCTTATTTGCTTTCTTAATCAATATGAAATAATTAAAATTAGAATTGACAATAAAATATGTTTAGTTTTATTTCATTCAATTGTGAAAAAAAAAAAAAAAAACCTTAGTATATGTTCTCCTTTTACATCAACAATATAAAAAACAATACATAATCATTTGTGTTTATTAACCTTTAACTTTTAATTAACAACAAAATAACACATATAAATGTCAAAAAAAAAAACATAATAACAAATATAAACATCAACAAAACATAAATACCTATAAAAATAAAATATTGTGTATCTTTAATTCACAACCAAATAACACATAAATATCCACAACACATCAAAATCTATAAATGAAAACATTTAGAAACAATCCAAATGTCTTAACAAATATGTAAGAAAGCCSAAAACCTCAAGTTGGAAACCAAGTTGTCTAAAGGTTATTACTTTGAAACCTTAAAAGTTAAGTTTTCAAATTCTCATGGTTTTATCCAACTTTAATAATGTATTAAAAAAATATGTATTCATAACAAGTAGATAAAAACTACTTAAACGAGAGGTGGTCTAAACAAAAGAAATTACTTTTAAAAATAAAATAAAAACTTAAATGTTTGAGTTCTAAATAGGCAATTAAAATCTAATCATTCGTGGAGTAAAATATAAATTGAGGTTGATATGGTTTAGGTTATATTTTATTTCTCTATTAATGCTTTCGTATTATTTGCAAGACCACTTAGCTTCCAAATCAAGAGGTTTCTACTTATTAACCTATCTTGTAAATCAAAGAGATTCTTATAAGAAATTATAACTTAAGGAATCTTATTATTTTCAAATTAATTACCCTATATCTATCTTTGCCATTTCTTATATTATGTTTTTTTAAGCATCTATGATGGAATTTTGAAATTTTTCCTTGTTACACGAAAATGGGACAAGCTMAACATCATTATCCAATACCTGACAATGGGTGACTTTGTAAAACATTGAGGGTCTAAAAGTWTTTTTTTTTGGAAAATGTATTCAAAGGATACCCTTCTAAAGGTAAAAGATCACACTCATTGTTTCTAAAGCATATTCTACAATTCTCTTCTTTGGGCTGAGAAAAAGATCTATTGGTTGAAGTATGTATAGGTAAGATATAGGGAATTAATATTAAATGCATAGAAAAATTTAACCAAATCGCATACCTTGTATTTATATTTTTTGAGGTGTGTGGGGTTTCATTTGCACTTATTCTTGAATTTTTTTGATGATAAAAACACCTTCAAACATCAAACATGTGTCTTTTGATTCAATGGATTTTTGCAACCCAAGTGTCAATGCTTCATACTTCACAACATTTTTTCACATGAGAACTTGTAACGAACTACGTCATTACGACAACATGCGACGCATAACAAGTGCAATTTGTTTTTGTTTTTTTTTTAAGCGGGAAGGTAACAATGACAACTGACGATCAACGCAACTCGACGACGAACACAACGCACGCAATTCATGCAACAGAAAATTTAACGACCCAACATACTACCACATTATGTCGTTGGATGTAACATATGAAAATCAAATAGACAAAATAAAAATGACTACATGCCCATCCTACCCTGCAAGGTTTGGACCTCCAGGACACATAAGAAACGCTCAAGCCCAGGTTCCCATCGATTTTGACCATTTAAGGTCTCAAGGATGGCGATTGTTCTGAGGAACAAGGAGGTGTCCACATCTCGCCCAACACATGCAAGATCACGCCTACTAAGCTAAAGGACAACATCAATCAATCCCAACACAACAACTTCGACGACCAATAACTAGAGCTTTCCCAATGAGCGAGAGACAATCACAATAAATGTTACAAAAACAAGTACAACCATAAATACAACAACATCACTCACATCAGGGGGCACATGATCCTAAGCCAGGTTTCATATGTGTTTATCGATCAACGCGCACAATGACCCAGTCAAAAGGTATCGCGTCGCCACATTGCGGCAAAGGCGCTAGGGACCCACGCGCAAACAAATTACTTCTAAACCTTCAACCCAACATAAAATCCAACGTGCCTGAAATCCAATTGGCACTAACATACAATATACGACATCATTAGACGAAGGTGCTCTAATCAATCAAGTAAAAAGGATGCAAAGTGACTAACTTCGATACATTTAAATTGACGCAACATCTAGAAGTAACTCAATTGTAATTTATCGTCATAAGGATTACTACACATCATAAGTAACCAATCATCATCTTCAAGTAAGGGCACCTATCCATCATCAAGCAAACATTTACCTTCCATTCATTTACAACCCCTTTACATCATTTGTTGAAAAAGGCAACTCATAATCATAATCACAATCTATCAGATAAGGGTTCCATTAACAACATTAGTGAATTCAACAAGTCCTATTAATTCCCCGTTGTAAAGGCAATAAAAGTTATTACAAGCGCTAAACTCAATCACAATTAAACTTAATTAACTAATGAAAATAGTCGATCTATTAGAAAGGATAATTTCCATATAATTATTCCACGGTAAAATTGTTATATAACAATTCACTAATAAAGAGTATATCAGCATTTTCATGATTAAACGATAAAGTTGTGGTAGAAATAATTTAACAAATAAAAGGGGATAATCACAATTAGATTCCTTGCCATGAATCTCGCTGCCATAATCAAAACAAAAGTTTCTAATTCACAATTATCTAAATCACAACTTCACTGCCAACGCTAACCATTGCAAATTGAATTAAATTACTCTTAACTAAACATTTAACTAAATTACAATCTCTGCCAGCGCTAACCACTAACAAAATCTCGATGTGATTATTTAAAGGATATTAAAAATCTAGGCGTATTTAAACCCAAGATTCTATGAATTAGAAATAATTTCATTTTACGTCAGTAAGTTGTGATTCCAACAAGGGGATATTAAATAGTTTAATTATGGGTTATAATTATTTAGAGGACCTTGAGATCTGTTAAAAACAAAATAAAACTGCCATTAAAAGGATTACTGCCAAAAGGTTGACAGAGAGGAAGGAATAACCACTGCTTTGTTCGTGGATTGGGTGCATGGGCAATGACATGATCGGACAAGACACAACAGTGATCAGCACGAAGTTGTGGGAGAAAATGCTAAGGAAGGATACACAGCCCCAGGACGAAAAAGGTACACGGACGAGGAGCAAACACTGCCAGGTTTTGGAATTTGGCAGACTTGGAATTACTTATGTCTTATTTCTATTTTTGTTATTATTGTCCATCCATTGTCATTCATGGATGGCTTGGGAAGCATTCAAGTTGTACATGTATCCAAGGAAATGAAATTCTATAATAAAAAAAATCAATAATAGCATCATCAAGAAATCGTTGCAACCATGATAGCTTTATGGTCATGAACACTACACTATCCATCTGATAGTTATATTGTTATAAAAAGTGAAAAAGGTTAAAGCGATAGGATTAAGCCAAGTTCCAAGTATATGAAGTTTAATTATGTAGTTCAATGTTAAAGTGAAAAACGTTAATTAGTTTATTTATGTAATTCAACGTTAAAGTGAAAAACATTAATTAGTTAAGTATATAAAGTTTATTTATGTATTTCAACCTGAGTTCCAATCCACGAGCTATCATGTGCTCTGTCTGAAATTATGATTGAATAAAAAGGGATAATGTGGGGAATAAAGTAAAAATAATTCGTAGCAAAAACAAATTCGCAACAAGAAATTCGCATGAGTATGATATTGGGCGAGTTTAGTTGCAGGTACAAGGATAAACCAAGGGAAACACAGAGAATGAAGATGCAGAGAGGTGGGAAAATGAAGATATGAAGCAAGTAAGATCGCTAGGGTTTAATATGCTGGGTATAAAAACATTGGGCATAAATTATAATATCAGGGTATAATAATCTCAACATAAGTAGAAATCTGAGTAGATGATTCTAAGCGTTCGAAGAGAAGGTTGCTTTCAAGAGAGGGAAAAAAAAACGTAGAATCTTAGTAAGAGAGGATCGTTGGGAGAATGATCATTGTCGAGGTAAACCAGATCCCAATCGCTAGGCGATTTTGCATTCTTACATCGCAAATGAATGCGGGCAGATCTTCAAGTTACTCTTTTTTTGTTTGCTTTACACAGAATTTACACGATCTCATAATTTAAAAGGGCGCAAAAAAATTTCTCCATCCCACAAGAAGGAGGTGCATGAATTAGAACATAATAATATTAACTCATCAATGAGGAAGTGTACTAAAAAATAACTAACCACACATATATTTGTTTCCCTTAAACCAAAACCATAATCTGGAATTCATCACCATGATCATATACAACAAACTTGACTGAATTACAATGCAAATTTACATGTGTGTACCGAATCCGAAGGTGAAGAACCCGTAGTCATTTTCTCGCGCTTGCGCTCCATCAAACTCCCGCTTTTCGGTCAATGATACCTCACCAGTACCTCCCAGCCAATGTTAGGGGTACTCTTCTTCCCCCTGAGCCCCCCGAGCCGCAAAGGGGCCACGCACACAATACCAGAGAATGCTAGCTCCCAACTCGCCTTGCAAGGTCGAGCTACCACTCGTTACTCGAGTTGGGTATCCCAACTCCCACAATAGAAACTCAGTCAAGACAAAATTTTGGCAGTGTAACGTTACACAAGCCAGATGTGATCCATAATCATCCTCCACCATCCTTTTTATAGAGTTTTCAAGTGATTAATTTCCCAAACCCTCATTAGATTCTTTTTATTAAATTTGATTAGGAAAAACCTCCCTCATACACATGTCGCCTAATCCCCTAGTTGCACCAAAAAATCAATTTGTTAATTAATTAAATTTGCCTATTTCCCTCACCCACCTAAAAGCATTCCTAAAAACGCTCCTCGGTGTCCCATTATTCCCTTACAATTCATAAATGACTTATGCCTTACTTAAATTCTAGTTGAGTTCATAAATAGAAAGTTTCAAAGGATAGATTCCTTACTAAGTTAGACATTCCCCTTTTTCTTTAAGTTTCCCCCTTTTACTTTTTAACTAAAATCAGAATTAGCAAGTTTAGACAAAAGCAACCACTTACCCTTTTAATAAATTTAATCCTCCATTTTAATTTTTACTTTAATAATTAAAGTTTGAATTTCTTACCCCCCTTCTTGTTACATGTCTACTTAGTTTTTCTTTGTTCACATGTTCTGCTTAGACCTAGGTTTTAATTTCACTAGGTTGGGTGACAGTTTTTAAGGGAACAATTAGTTTTTTTTAAACTTTACTCATCACATCATTCCTTTTGAGGTCGACCAGGTCCTAAGGAGGCATAGTTTTCTAGGCACTAGGTTTATTAACTTACCATAGTTAAAATCATGACATGCCCTTCAGGACGCACTACGTGCTCCAAGGGTGCCACTCGCCTATTTCTGTTTTATTTGTGCGATGTGCCCTTCAAAACACACTACGTGCTCTAAGGGTTTCACTCGCCTCTTGACTGAATTTGGTAGACGTCAAACCCCTGGATTCAATACTCCGTCAGGTGATCTTGTGGGAGACTAAGGACCTCTAAGGAATAAGTACCCTACCTTATTGCGCGCCCCTTAGAATCATCATGATATATTTTCACAGTCTGCCCTCACGACATCGCGGGTCTCTCGAACTAGGTAATCGTTAACCTACAGTTTGAGCCACGACAGGAGTGCTAGTAGGTTGTGGAAGGGTTGTTGCCACACCTCTCCCTCAATGTATCTGGTTGTCATTCGTGTCCCCTTTACTCCAAATGTGAGTCTAGTTGGCAAGCTATCATGAGCCTACATCCATCAATGAAACATGTCATCGATAACAATCAACATCATAATATCTAATCATATGTACATATGTCACATCAACAACATTCAAACCCTACTAGTCCACTCCCTGACTCGATTCAGATTCCAAGGAGTTTCATCGATGCCTCGGCATCCTCTAACATCCAAAGTCCTGCACACTTAGGAGAACCCAATCAATAGCACCTGTCAATGTAAATAGAACAAAAATAACATATCATCAAATCCACAATATCTCATAATCATAATCAAAACAACCAATCGTATAATAGAATGGATAACTTGCACAAAAGTGTCCTCAAAGAATAAGTCTGCTCAATGCGCGCAAGAGCGGGATGTTACATACACCACCTCTTGTTTTAAACTTCGTCTCGAAGTTTCACAGCATGTAAGTGTCAAAATAAAGTGTATCACAATATCATAGGTCTAGCTATCAAACAAAAATAGAAACAGTTGGCGCATATCATATGCGTCCTCCCAGGTCGTCGATTGTGGACTATAGTTGTCCCACTGGACCTTGACCTGATCTATTGTTCGACGTCGTAGTTGTCAAATGCAATGGTCCAGGATACGAATTGGCTCCGCCATGAGTGCATCCTTGTCTGATACCTGCAAGGAACTCATGGAAATAACATGTGTAGGATCACTAACATAATGTCTCAAAACAAATACGTGAAAAACATCGTTCAAACGCCTCAAAGAATCAGGCAAGGCTAGTTGATAGGCCACAGGCCCCTTCTTTTCCACAATCTCGAAGGGTCCCACGAACCTAGGAGAGATTTTAGCACCCTTTCCAAACTTACTCGAACTCTTATGTGGTTTCACCTACAAGAAGATTCGATCACCAACTTTGTAACTACGATCAACACGATGGGCATCGACATAACTCTTATGTCGATCTTGTGCTTCCTTGATCCTTTGCCTTATTGTTTGCATTTGATCTTCCATTTCTTAGATCGCTTCTAGTCCCACCAGGACCCTATCCTCAAGCCAATCCCAACTCAAAGTCATCTAACATGGTTGCCCGTAAAGAAACTTGAAAGGTGCCATCTTAATGGTGCTTTGATAAATGTTGTTATATGCAAATTTTACCAGTGGCAAGAATTCTTCTCAACGCTTCTGTTGGCCCATCACGTACATACGCAACATATCCTCCAAGATTTGGTTTTCTCGTTTGGTCTGTTCATTTTTCTCTGAGTAATACGTGGTACTAAAGTTAAGTTGGGTTCCCAAGGCTTCTCGGAAACTAGTCCAAAATTGTCATGTAACACCGATCCTCTATCAGATATAATCCTCTTAGGCACACCATGCAGCCTCACAATCTCGCTGATGAAAACTCTAGCTATGTCAGGTGCCTGATACGTTGTATGCACAAGAATAAAATGAGAACTCTTTGTCAGAGTGTCGACTACCACAAAAATGAAGTCATGTCTATTTGTCGTCAATGGTAATCCAACAATGAAATCCCTCGAAATGACCTCCCATTTCGATTCTGGAATAGCATGTGGTTGTAGTAATCTTGCTGGATGTTTATGTTCAGCCTTCACCTGCTGACATTCTAGACATATTTCCACGTAGTTGACTATGTCTGCCTTCATTACTTTCCAGAAGAATAAGGGTTTAAGGTCTTCCCTCATCTTCGTGACTCCAGGATGAGCCATGTACACTGCTCTATGAGCCTCGTTTGGGATCAAACTCCTCAACTCTTTGTTGGACGGTACGTAAATTCGACTTTTAAATCTCAATAATTTGTCGTTGTCCACAGTAAATCCCTCAAATTTTGGTACCATCATTGTGTTTTGTCTGATAAAATCCTTGACCTCTTTGTACCAGTCATCGTTGCATTGTAAAGTTAGAATATTTTCATGTAGATCCGTCTGAAGAGGAATCACCGAAATTATGCATGAATCTCCGACTCAATGCGTCTGCCACTTTGTTCATTATTCCTTTTATGAAAGTAATCTATAAATCGTACTCGCTAAGAAATTCCGACCAACGTCGTTGTCGCGTGTTCAAGTCGCTTTGAGTAAATATGTGATGTAGACCACAGTGGTTCGTTTTTAGTTTGAATTTCCTTCCGATAAGGTAGTATCTCCAAACTCTCAAAGCATAAACAATGGCTAACAATTACAAATCGTGCATTGCATAGTTCTCCTCATTCCTTCTCAACTTTCTCGAGATGTAAGCGATCACTAACCGTCTTGCATCAAGACTCTGCCTAAGCCTTCCTTGGATGCATCAATGCATACCAAGAATCCTGCATCCATGTCAAGGACCTTTAGTATCGGTGTTGTCCTCAACAGCTCCTTGAGCCTCTAAAATGCCTTCGCGCATTTCTCGATCCATATGAACTTCTTGTTCTTCTTCTGCAATTCCGTAATCGAATTTGCTATCCTCAAAAAATCCTTGACGAATCGTCGATAGTATCCTGCCAAACCCATGAAGCTATGCACTTCTAGGACATTCGTCGGCGCAGGACATTACATAATAGCCTCGACCTTTGTTGGATCCACGACGATACCTTTGTCGGAGATGACATGCCCTAAGTAGTGAATCTTCAATTGATAAAAAGAGCATTTAGACTGTTTCCCATACAATTTGTTCTCTCGTAGACACTGTAGTACCAAGCGCAAGTTCTCATCATGCTCCTCCATCATCCGATAATATATCAAAATATCGTCAATGAATACTTGGATGAACTTGTCCAAGTATTCGCGGAACACCCCATTCATTAAGATCATAAATGCCCCAGGGGCGTTTGTCAGTCCAAACGGTAAAACAGTAAACTCGTAATGTCTAAATCTCATCTTAAAGGCGGTCTTAGAGATGTCATCCTCCTTGATCTGTAATTGGTGGTACCCCGATCCCAAGTTGATCTTTGAAAACACCATCGTGCCTTTCATATGATCAAACAAATCATCAATCCTTGTCAACGGATATTGATTCTTGATCATTGCCTTGTTCAATTGAGGGTAGTCAATGCAGAGTCTCCACGACCCATCCTTCTTCTGAATGATAATAACAGGCACACCCCACGGTGACACACTGGGACATATAAGTCCTAGGTCCAGCAACTCCTTTAGTTTCATTTTCAACTCTTGTAACTCCGGGGTCGACATATGATAAGGCGTTCTCGTTATCGGTTCAGTTTCTGGTTTTAGGTGTATGGTAAATTCCAATTCCCTCTTAGGCAAAAACCATGTTAAATCCTCTGGGAAGACATCCACAAAATCTCGTACTACCAGAAGGTTTTCTAGTCCTTCCGCCATGCCCTTTTCATTTAACACAAGGATCACATAAAGATTTCATCCCCTGCGCATGCTCTTCCGTAGCTGCAAGGAAGAGATGAATCTTGAGGAGACTCCCTAGTTTCGACCTACAATCACGCGTCTATGTCCCTCATCATCGACCAAACTCAAACGTTATGTCTTACAGTTGAGTATCACCTCATGCGATTCCAACCAGTCCATGTTGATCACGACGTCATAAGATCCTAATATTGTGACGTACAGGTTGGCCCTTGTGACAAACTCTCCCAGGTTAAGGCTACAGCCCGTAACCTTCCCTCCAACCTTTTGTTTGGCTCCCGAAGTTATTTCTACAAATCTAAAATCGTCTTGTTCGACTGCCTTTACCTTAATTATTTTTAGCGTTGCACCAGAAATAAAACTCTTTGTAGCACCTAGATCTATAAAAATACTAAGGGTTTGGTCAGCAACTATACCTGACGTCTCGAGCATAGTCAACTGGTGCTTTGCCTGATGGTTATTCACCGTTGCATGAATCCGATGGGCCTTGCCCAAATCTCCCACGGTAGTGGGTCCGACTGATCCAGATACTCTGGTCCTCTCCACTGGGCAGTCATGCTGGTAATGTGGCTCTCCACATGTCTATCTCCCTTTCTTCGTTCCATTACTCCTGGTACCCGAACTAGAAGCTGACAGCCCACTTGCCTGGAACCCTGGCATGTTCTGCTAAACAGGCTTAAACTGTTGTCGTTGCAGTCGACGTTGCTACTGGTGTTGTGGTCCTCTGTAAGGATTCCGCTATTGAGGCGTCAGTCGTTGTGGTGTAGTGTATGTGGATCCTCTCTGAGTGCCTCAAAATCTCGGTGAATGTACAGCGAGTGTCTGATGCTGCAGCGCACCAAATGACATTTGTCTCGTTGGTCTCATTGGATTCCTGCTCTAACCCCCTTTGATAAGCTCCTCCTCTGCTATGAGGGCCTTCTGGACATCATCATGCAAGGTTTGAGGCATCAGAATCCTCACCTTTACACGAATGTTGACGTTAAGGCCGAACACGAACTTGTTGACCTTAAGTTTCTCGGTATTCAGGTGCGGAGCATACCAAAGCAGCTCCATGAAACGGGCCTCGTACTCGGGCACCGTACGGCTGCCCTATCGCAAGGCATTTAACTCGTTGATTTTACGCTCAATGAATTCCTCAAATAGATACCTCTCCCGAAACTGTTCCTTGAACAGTTCCCATGACACGTATTCAACTACCTTGTTCAATTGCGGCGAGAGCGTCTTCCACCATAGAAGAGCGCTCCCCTTCAATTGAAATACCGCCATGCGGACCTTCATGTTGGAGGTATAGTCGCGAAGTGCAAAGAACATCGTCGTATTCTCCAACCATGCCTCGTCGGCTATGTCGTCTGGGGCACCAATTAACTCGGCAAATTTGACCTTCTCGAGTTCGCGGTGAATGCTACCAGTATCAGTCGGAGTGCGTGGTGGACCCTCGGGAGGTGTCGGCGTCCTGGCCTCATCTCTATCCAAACGACTGATCAATGCCTCAAATATCCGCTGAAAGGACCTCATTAGCCCAACCACATCACCCACAGCGATGTGTTCCTGCTCGACAACCTGTTCATCTCCCTGTGGGTTAGACCCCTCAAGCGTAGATTCTAATGGGGGCGTCACACATCCTCCCCTAGCACCATGTCGTCTAGCTCTGCAGAGTCCTATAACCATGATTACCTAGACGAATATAATCAATTTTAATTAGTGACATTTTATAATCAAGTATTCAATCAATGGAAGTTGTAGTGATCCCAAGTCGTGGGTCGTACTGGCTCTGATACCATATGTAATGACCCCCATCATTACGACAACATGTGATGCATAACAAGTGAAATTATATATATATATATATATAAGAAAGAAAGTAACAATGACAACTCGCAATCGACGCAACTCGACGACGAACACAACA
>ML818738.1:58314-98356 GCA_009831015.1 Picea engelmannii | reverse complement strand
ATATAAATAATTTGTATTTTTATATTTTATATAAATATATATATTTTATATAAATATATATATTTTCCTTTTAGTAGGGTATTAATGCCTTTTTAACTTCTTTCTCTTTGACTTGAACTTTATAACTTTCTCTTAAACTTTATAAAAGTCCTTCAAACTTTATAACTTTCTTTTAAACATTATAAAGTGGTTAAACACAAAAGGGAATATATTTTTTTTCACTCTTTTAATTTTTAACTTAGTATTTTAATATAAAAAAAAAGTATTTAAAAACACTGATCATTAAATTATTAAGCACTTGTCTTATTATCTTATTGACAGAAAAATATATATAATGCCTCATTTTAAAGAGTCACATCTTTTATCACTTACTAAAATGCTTTGACTATGAAAATACTTATACAGATGGTACCACCCAATTATTTTAAAATTATGATTGTATGGGAATACGGGCTATATAACAGATGGAAAACGATATATGTGCAGGTGGATGTACGGAATTTATTTAATTTTATGGTTGTACGAAATTTTTGTGGGTGGTACGAACACGACAGGTACATAACAATACAGACAGACAGGTACACAATGGTGGAAGCAAGGGCAGTTATACGAATGATAGTGTACATTGGAATGGTAGTGTATGGTTGTACGGATGGAATGACAGGTATATCGTACGACTGGTACGAATGGAAATTGCACAAGTTGTAGCAGAAATCAGCAACTACATAGTCTTCAATTTGTAGCAATTACTTGCTATAGTTCTGGTTTTTTTTAATCTCCACAAAGTAGGGATATGTAAAAAAAAATTATGATTTGACCCTTTGATTTTTGATTCAGTACTACAAATTTTGTAGCAAAATAATCTTCGTTGTTGACTATTTCCTTCTATTTGATCTTTCTTCAATTTTTCTTTGCAAAAAAACTTCAATTTGTGGTGAAATTATGAACCTTAAATGGCCAAAGGCCAACGGTGGTGGTCAAAGACCAGAATTAGAGAAACTCTTTGAACAATTTTCAGTGTGGCCAAAATCCAATAGTTTTGTTGCCAAAGACAATGAATTTTGATGAAAAGTCTATGGGCCAAAGGCCAGGATCAGACTTGCTATGATACCACTGTGGTGAACCAACCCAGTTCACTATGTAAATATCCAAAATACTTGGAATATAAAGGTATCCATAAGGACAATAAATTATATATATATATATATATATATATATGGAAATATGAAATGATGAGTAAAATAAGAATGAGGGCCTTATATACCCATGCAAGGGTGCCCTTCTATGAAGAGACATGACCTTTCATTGTGAAGGTGTCTCTTCATTAATTATTCATTAACTATTATAATGTATTTATGTTTATTATTATATATTATGTTCATAACACTAAATTTCCAATTCTAGACTAGCCTTCCCAAACTTGATGAAGAAGGCTTCATTTGGTTAAAGATAGAAATACTATTGGCCATACGAGAGCATTGACTACAACAATGTGTTATTCAGGAAGTCTTGATACAAGGGAATGATGCATATCCTAAATATGGCACTTGGGAACGGAATGAAATTTTATAGCAAACTCCATATCTTCAACCTTGATGACAATGTTGTTTTTGAAGGGAGAAGGCATGTTAGGGCCCTACCCTAACCTGATCTCTACTTTGGGGTAGTTAGGAATTAGTCAATTAATGTATGAGGTCATCCTCTTTGAATAAGTCTCATTTTGTATTTAATGTGTGGTTACTCAATGTAAAAAGGTCATATTTATTAAATAAATCATGTTAGGTGGTCAATAATCATTAATAATGGGATCTCTAGTAGTTAGTGTTTTGCTGGTAAGAAACTATTCATAGGGATAGAAATATATGTAATGTTTTCTCAAGTATTTTAATTATATTGAAGTTTTTCTCATTTGAAGATTTTCCCTCGAAAAAGTCCATAAACATTATTCATATTCTAAATTATTAATATAAAGGTTTATATCCTACAAGTTCAATACTTTGTTAAATATTCTATTTTACTTTATGCATTTTATATTTCTTTAAATATTGCTCATAATTTATTGGTATTATTGTTTATGTACACTACACACTTGAATTATTACTATATTTTATTTCATTATAATTATAATTTATTATAGAAATTTTCAATATCAAATATCTATAATTTATTATAGGAATTATCAATATCAAATATGACTAGAAATTTAACTCATGTAAAGTGGGAAAAAAAGAGTGATTTTTTATTTGAAATATCAAATGTGAGAATAAATTTTACTTTTCAAATATGAGTATGAGTTTCAAATGCATATATTAAATGTGAATATATTAAATGTGAATGTAAATTTTTGAAGACCAAATCTGACTTGGAAAATATGAGTTTCAAATGGAAATATTAAATTCGAAAGTGATTAAGCAATATAACTTACAATGAGTATGAGTTTCAAATGCATATATTGAATGTGAATTTAAATTTTTGAAGACCAAATCTGACTTGAAAAATATGGGTTTCAAATGGAAATATTAAATTCGATAGTGAGTAAGCAATGATAATGTATAGTGGGACTAAGAATCATGAAATCCAAATAGAACGTAATACACATGAACCTTATATTGGTGGGTTCCTAAGAGTTTTCCATCTTTTCACTCAATATGGACCCCCCATGTGTCACCACCTTGAGTGGATTGTTAATATCCCTCGAGACATTTACGTATCACTAGAATCATTTTGGTTTGGGTTACTCCTAGGCTTCACTCTTTGGGAACTAATGGGTTATGATTTGAATGGATTCTTTTGTTAGATGTGTTAATGTTTCACGGTATTATAATTGTGGCATGGGGTAGTTTGAATCTTGTCAAATAAGAGCATTGATTGTTTAAAATTAAATTAAATTTTAAATGACATTTTGACATTGTAATTTTATTATTTAAATGTTTGATATCGAAGGTATGTGGTTCTTAGATTCTAATTTTTTTAACTTTTTTAATTAGAAGTAAATTGTCTTTATATATGGTATTTTATTTTAATGTAGACTACATTGTATTAAACCATATTTTTGTCAATCGATAATTGCATGGTCAGGGAAGATCCTAAAAAGGCCACGGGAGATGAAAATGTACATAATGATGTAAAGGAATAGCTTAGAGAGGCCATGGGATATGAAAATGTACACAATGATGTAGGGCAAGAGGCTAGAGAAGCCATGGGAGATGAAAATGTACACAAGGATGTAGGCGAAGAGATAACACTCCTAACAAATAATTATTCTACTCAAGGTACTTTGCTTGGATCGCCCGTGTCTCACCATATTGAGTATTGGATTGTTGGTATCCAATGCAACATGGACATATCATTGAAATCATTTTGGTTTGGGCTATAGTCAAGGTTCACTCTTAGGGAGCTAATTATTTGAAGGATTCTTGTGTTTAGAGGTGTTAATGTTTCATGGTATTGCAATTGTGGCATGGAATAGTTTGAATCTTCTTAAATATGAGCATTGATTGTTGTACAAGTTTAAAATGAAATTAAATTTTGTATGATATATTGTCATGGCAACTATAAAGTATCTTATCTGTTCTTAGCCTCCATATATATATATATATATATATATATATATAGAGAGAGAGAGAGAGAGAGAGAGAGAGAGAGAGAGAGAGGTCAAATGTCCCCTCTAGGTATGGTACTTTATTTAGTGTAGATCACTTTGCATTAAACTATATTCTTGACAATGGATACTTGCATGGTTAAGGAAGAGGATAGATAGGCCATGAGAGATGAAAACCTACACTATGATGTAAGGGGAAGAGATAATACCCAATGAATCATTATTCTAGCTCAAGTTCCTTTTGTTAGATGTTTTGAAAGAGGGTGGATTGTTGCTTGAATCCAAGCAAGTGAAATTTTCCAGGTAGGTTTACCAATTTCTAATAGTGATAATCATCTTCTTGAGCACCCAAGGTTTAGAAATAATATTAAGTCTTGTTTGTGTTTACTTAGCTAATCTCAGTGGTTGACAACTTAGAATGCTTTAAAGATACGTATATACTTGAATTATCTAAAATTGAGGCCTCTCCTTGGAATTTTTAGGGTGGTTTGGAGTTTCTTGGGAAGCTAACATCTTAACTTATTCACTCCATGTAGCATACATATGTTAATTTGTATTTCCATCACATAATTCCAAGAGGTTTGATATGTGCAATCCTTTTGTGTTTGAATGTACTATTGGATCACATAGAGAAATAGTTTGTGGCATCAAAATTCATTGATATCTAGACAATTCTATGTTCAAATGTATTGTTTCATCCCATAGAAATGAATACTTTGATTTTCTCTTAAAATATTATGCTCTTGTGTAAAGTGTATATATATATATATATATATATATATATATATATATAAAAGAAGCAAATATATAAAAACATCAAATTAAATTAAAGTTATGTATTAAACATTAAATTAAGCATTAAGCAAATATATTATGTTGGTTTGGATTTCACAATTTTGTCACGTATGATATAGTTGTTAAATATATTCTATTGGTTTGGATTTCACAATTTTGTCATGTATTTTGTAGTTATTTTCATTTCATGTTTCAACATACTTGGAAACACATTTGACTCATATATTTCTCCCATTAACTTATGTTCATTACAAAAATATTGAAAGATTTCTCAAAGATTTTAGTTCACCATTAACATAGAGAATTTCATAAAATACATAAAACATATAATTATGGCAAATAAAAAGAATATATCTAATATTTTTAATTGAAAGGATTAGATCAATATTGTTTTTTTAAAAGAACAATAAAATTGAAAGGATTAGAACAATCATTGTCTTACAACGAGTCGTCAATCTGAACCAGGGGAGTTGGCTATACTGGAATGACCAAAACTTTGTGAGTAGTGGTTATGCATGTCTCTGTTGGGTGAGGCTATGTAAGTTGCTTGCTTAGTCCTCCCCCAGAAGAAACACAATAAAGTCACCCTCCTTATTTGCTTTCTTAATCAATATGAAATAATTAAAATTAGAATTGACAACAAAATATGTTTAGTTTTATTTCATTCAATTGTGAAAAAAAAAAAACCTTAATATATATTCTCCTTTTACATCAACAATATAAAAAACAATACATAATATTTGTGTTTATTAACCTTTAACCTTTAATTAACAACAAAATAACACATAAAAAAAAAATAATAATAAATAAATAAATAAATATAAACATCAACAAAACATAAATACCTATAAAAATAAAATATTATGTATCTTTAATTCACAACCAAATAACACATTAATATCCACAACACATCAAAATCTATAAATGAAAACATTTAAAAACAATCCAAATGTCTTAACAAATATGTAAAAAAACCCAACCCAAAACCTAAAGTTGGAAACCAAATTGTCTGAAGTTGAAACCAAGTTGTCTAAAGGTTATTACTTTGAAACCTTAAAAGTTAAGTTTTCAAATTCTCAGTTATCCAACTTTAATAATGTATTAAAAAAATATGTATTCATAACAAGTAGATAAAAACTACTTAAACGAGTGGTGGTCTAAACAAAAGAAATTACTTTTAAAAATAAAATAAAAACTTAAATGTTTGAGTTCTAAATAGGCAATTAAAATCTAATCATTCATGGAGTAAAATATAGATTGAAGTTGATATGGTTTAGGTTATATTTTATTTCTCTATTAATGCTTTCGTATTATTTGCAAGAACACTTAGCTTCCTATTAACCTATCTTGTAAATCAAAGAGATTCTTATAAGAAATTATAACTTATGGAATCTTATTATTTTCAAATTAATTACCCTGTACCTATTTTTGGCATTTCTTATATTATGTTTTTTAAGCATCTACGATGGAAATTTTAAATTTTTCCTTGTTACACGAAAAATGGGACAAGCTATACATCATTATCCAATACCTGACAATGGGTGACTTTGTAAAACATTGAGGGTCTAAAAGTATTTTTTTTGGAAAATGTATTCAAAGGAGACTCTTCTAAAGATAAAAGATCACACTCATTGTTTCTAAAGCATATTCTACAATTCTCTTCTTTGGGCTGAGAAAAAGATCTATTGGTTGAAGTATGTATAGGTAAGATATAGGGAATTAATATTAAATGCATAGAAAAATTTAACCAAATCGCATACCTTGTATTTATATTTCTTGAGGTGTGTGGGGTTTCATTTGCACTTATTTTTGAATTTTTTTGATGATAAGGTCCACATCTCCAAACACCTTCAAACATCAAACATGTGTCTTTTGATTCAATGGATTTTTGCAACCCAAGTGTCAATGCTTCATACTTCACAACATTTTTTCACATGAGAACTTGTAACGACCTATGCCATTACGACAACATGTGACGCATAACAAGTGCAATTTGTTTTATTTTATTTTTTAAGCAGGAAGGTAACAACGACAACTGACGATCAACGCAACTCGACGACGAACACAACGCATGCAATTCATGCAACAGAAAATTTAACGACCCAGCATACTAGCACATTATGTCGTTGGATGTAACATATGAAAATCAAATAGACAAAATAAAAATGACTACATGCTCATCCTACCCTGCAAGGTTTGGACCTCCAGGACACATAAGAAACGCTCAAGCCCAGGTTCAAGGATGGTAACTGTTCTAAGAAACAAGGAGGTGTCCACATCCCGCCCGACACATGAAAGATCACGCCTACTAAGCTAAAGGACAACATCAATCAATCCCAACACAACAACTTCGACGACCAGTGACTAGAGCCTTCCCAACGAGCGAGAGACAATCACAATAAATGTTACAAAAACAAGTACAACCATAAATACAACAACATCACCCACATCGGAAGGCGCATGATCCTAAGCCATGTTTCATATGTGTTTATCGATCAACGTGCGCAATGACCCAGTCATAAGGTATCACGTCGCCACATTGCGACAAAGGCGCTAGGGACCCACACGCAAACAAATTACTTATAAACCTTCAACCCAACATAAAATCCAATGTGCCTGAAATCCAATTGGCACTAACATACAATATACGATGTCATTAGACGAAGGTGCTCTAAGCAATCAAGTAAAAAGGATGCAAAGTGACTAACTTCGATACATTTAAATTGACGCAACGTCTAGAAGTAACTCAATTGTAATTTATCATCATAAGGATTACTACACATCATAAGTAACCAATCATCATCTTCAAGTAAGGGCACCTATCCATCATCAAGAAAACATTTACCTTCCATTCATTTACAACCCCTCTACATCATTTACTGAAAAAGGCAACTCATAATTATAATCACAATCTATCATATAAGGGTTCCATTAACAACATTAGTGAATTCAACAAGTCCTATTAATTCTCTGTTGTAAAGGCAATAAAAGTTATTACAAGCGCTAAACTCAATCACAATTAAACTTAATTAACTGATGAAAACAGTCGATCTATTAGAAAGGATAATTTCCATATAATTATTCCACGGTAAAATTGTTATATAACAATTCACTAATAAAGAGTATATCAGCATTTTCATGATTAAATGATTAAGCTGTGGTGGAAATAATTTAACAAATAAAAGGGGATAATCACAATTAGATTCCCTGCCATCAATCTCGTTGCCATAATCAAAACAAAAGTTTCTAATTCACAATTAGTTAAATCACAACTTCATTGCCAGCACTAACCATTGCAAATTGAATTAAATTACGCTTAACTAAACATTTAACTAAATTACAATCTCTGCCAGCGCTAACCACTAAAAAAATCTCGGTGTGATTATTTAAAGGATATTAAAAATCTAGGCATATTTAAACCCAAGATTCTATGAATTAGAAATAATTTCATTTCACGTCAGTAAGTTGCGATTCCAACAAGGGGATATTAAATAATTTAATTGTGGGTTATAATTATTTAGAGGACCTTGAGATCTATTAAAAACAAAATAAAACTGCCATTAAAAGGATTATTGCCAGAAGGTTGACAGAGAGGAAGGAATAACCACTGCTCTGTTCTTGGATTGGGTGCATGGGCAATGACATGATCGGACAAGACACAACAGTGATCAGCACGAAGTTGTGGGAGAAAACGCTAAGGAAGGATACACAGTGCCAGGACGAAAACGGTACACGTACGAGGAGCAAACACTGTCATGTTTTGGAATTTGGCAGACTTGGAATTACTTATGTCTTATTTCTATTTTTGTTATTATTGTCTATCCATTGTCATTCGTGGATGTCTTGGGAAGCATTCAAGTTGTACATGTATCCAAGGAAATGAAATTCTATAATAAAAAAAATCAATAATAGCATCATCAAGAAATCGTTGCAACCGTGATAGCTTTATGGTCATGACTACACTATCCATCTGATAGTTCTATTGTTATAAAAAGTGAAAAAGGTTAAAGCGATAGGATCAAGCCGAGTTCCAAGTATATAAAGTTTAATTCTGTAGTTCAACGTTAAAGTGAAAAACGTTAATTAGTTTATTTATGTAGTTCAACGTTAAAGCGAAAAACGTTAATTAGTTAAGTATATAAAGTTTATTTATGTATTTCAACCTGAGTTCCAATCCATGAGCTATCATGTGTTCTGTCTGAAATTACAATTGAATAAAAAGGGATAATGCGGGGAATGAAGTAAAAATAATTCGCAGCAAAAATGAATTCACAGCAAGAAATTCACAGGAGTATGATGTTGGGCGAGTTTGGTTGTAGTTACAAGGATAAACCAAGGGAAATGCAGAGAATGAAGATGCAGAGAGGTGGGAAAATGAAAATATGAAGCAAGTAAGATCACCAGGGTTTAATACGCTGGGTATAAAAACGTTGGGCATAAATTATAATATCGGGGTATAATAATCTCAGCATAAGTAGAAATATGAGTAGATGATTCTGAGCATTCGAAGAGAAGGTCGCTTTCAAGAGAGGCAAAAAAACGTAGAATCTTAGTAAGAGAGGATCATTGGGAGAATGATCATTGTCGAGGTAAACCAGATCCCAATCGTTGGGCGATTTTGCATTCTTACATCGCAAATGAATGCAGGCAGATCTTCAAGTTACTCTTTTTTTGTTTGCTTTACACAGAATTTACACGATCTCATAATTTAAAAGGGCGCAAAATATTTTCTCCATCCCACAAGAAGGAGGTGCACAAATTAGAACATAATAATATTAACTCATCAATGAGGAAGCGTACTAAAAAATAACTAACCACACATATCTTCGTTTCCCTTAAACCAAAACCATAATCTAGAATTAATCACAATGATCATATACAACAAACTTCACTGAATTACAATGCAAATTTACACATGTGTATTGAATCCGAAGGTGAAGAACCCGTAGACATTTTCTCATGCCTGTGCTCCATCAAACTCCCGCTTGTCGACCGATGAGACCTCACCAGTACCTCCCAGCCAACGCTAGGGGTACTCTTCTTCCCCCTAAGCCCTCTGATCCGCAAAGGGGCCACGCACACAACACCAGGGAATGCTAGCTCCCAGCTCGCCTTGCAAAGTCGAGCTACCACTCGTTACCTGAGTTGGGTATCCCAACTCCCATAATAGAAACTCAGTCAAGATAAAATTTTGGCAGCGTAACATTACGCAAGCCAGATGTGATCCATAATCCTCCTCCGCCATCCTTTTTATAGAGTTTTCAAGTGATTAATTTCTCAGATCCTCATTAGATTCTTTTTATTAAATTTAATCAGGAAAAACCTCCCTCGTACACATGTCGCATGATCCCCTAGTTGCACTGGAAAATCAATTTGTTAATTAATTAAATTTGCCTATTTCCCTCACCCACCTAAAAGAATTTATAAAAACACTCCTCGCTGTCCCATTATTCCCTTACAATTTGTAAATGACTTACACCTTACTTAAATTCTAGTTGAGTTCATAAATAGAAAATTCCAAAGGCTAGATTTCTTACTAAGTTAGACATTCCCCTTTTCTTTTTAACTAAAATTAGAATTAGCAAGTTTAGACAAAAGCAACCACTTACCCTTTTAATAAATTTAATCCTCCATTTTAATTTTTACTTTAATAATTAAAGTTTGAATTTTTTACCCCCCTTCTTGTTACATATCTACTTAGTTTTTCTTTCTTCACATGTTCTGCTTAGACCTAGGTTTTAATTTCACTAGGTTGGGTGACAATTTTTAAGGGAACAATTAGTTTTTTTTTAACTTTACTCATCACATCATTCCTTTTGAGGTCGACCAGGTCCTAAGGAGGCATAGTTTTCTAGGCACTAGGTTTATTAACTTACCATAGTTAAATTCATGACGTTCCCTTCAGGACGCACTATGTGCTTCAAGGGTGCCACTCGCCTCTTTCTATTTTATTTGTACGATGTGCCCTTCAAGACCCACTACGTGCTCCAAGGGTGCCACTCGCCTCTTGACTGAATTTGGTAGACGTCAAACCCCTGGAATCAATACTCCGTCAGGTGATCTTGTGGGAGACTAAGGACCTCTAAGGAATAAGGACCCTGCTTTATTGTGCGTCCCTTAGAATCATCGTGAGAGATTGTCACAGTCTGCCCTCACGGCATCGCGGGTCTCTCGAACTAGGTAATCGTTAACCTACAGTTCGAGCCACGACAGGAGTGCTAGTAGGTTGTGGAAGGGTTGTTGCCACACCTCTCCCTCAATGTCTCTGGTTGTCGTGTGTGTCCCCTTTACTCCAAATGTGAGTCTGGTTTGCAAGATATCGTGAATCTGCATCCATCAATGAAACATGTCAACGATCACAATCAACATCATAATATCTAATCATATGTACATATGTCACATCAACAACATTCAAACCCTATCAGTCCACTCCCTGACTCGATTCAGAGTCCAAGGAGTTTCATCGATGCCTCGGCATCCTCTAACATCCAGAGTCCTGCACACTCAGGAGAACCCAGTCAATAGCACATGTCAATGTAAATACAACAAAAATAACATATCATCAGATCCACAATATCTCATAATCATAATCAAAACAACCAATCGTATAATGGACCGGATAACTTGCACGTAAGTGTCCTTAAAGAATAAGTCTTCTCAGTGCACGCAAGAGCGGGATGTTACATACACCCCCTCTTGTTTTAAACTTTGTCTCGAAGTTTCATAGCATGTAAGTGTCGAAATAAAGTGTATCACAATATCATAGGTCTAGCTATCAAACAAAAATGGAAACAGTTGGTGCATATCATATGCGTCCTCCCAGGTCATCGAGTGTGGACTATAGTTGTCCCACTGGACCTTGACCTGATCTATTGTTCGATGTCGTAGCTATCGAATGCGATGGTCCAAGATACGAATTGGCTCCGTCGTGAGCGCACCCTTGGCTGATACCTGCAAGGAACTCATGGCAATAACATGTGTAGGATCACTAACATAATGTCTCAAAACAAATACGTGAAAAACATCGTTCAAACGCCTCAAAGAATTAGGCAAGGCTAGTTGATAGGCCACGGGCCCCTTCTTTTCCACAATCTCGAAGGGTCCCACAGACCTAGGAGAGATTTTAGCACCCTTTCCAAACTTGATCGAACTCTTATGCGGTTTCACCTACAAGAAGACTCGATCGCCAACTTCGTAACTACGATCAACACGATGGGCATCAACATAACTCTTCTGTCGATCTTGTGCTTCCTTGATCCTTTGTCTTATTGTTTGCATTTGATCTTCCATTTCTTGGATCGCTTCTGGTCCCACCAGGACCCTATCCTCAAGCCAATCCCAACTCAAAGGCATCTGACATGGTCACCTGTAAAGAAACTCGAAAGGTGCCATCTTAATGGTGCTTTGATAAATGTTGTTATATGCAAATTCTAACAGTGGAAAGAATTCTTCCCAACGCTTCTATTGGCACATCACGTACATACGCAACATATCCTCCAAGATTTGGTTTGCTCGTTTGGTCTGCTCGTTTTTCTCCAGGTAATACGCGGTACTAAAGTTAAGTTGGGTTCCCAAGGCTTCTCGGAAACTAGTCCAAAATCGTCATGTAACATCGATCCTCTATCAGATATAATCATCTTAGGCACGCCATGCAACCTCACAATATCGCTGATGAAAACTCTAGCTATGTCAGGTGCCTGATACGTTGTATGCACAAGAATAAAATGAGCACTCTTTGTCAGAGTGTCGACTACCAAAAAAATCAAGTCGTGTCTCCTTGTCGTCAATGGCAATCCAACAATGAAATCCCTCGAAATGACCTCCCATTTCGATTCTAGAATAGAGTGTGGTTGTATTAATCCTGTCGGATGTCTATGTTCAGCCTTCAGCTGCTGACATTCTAGACATCTTTCCACGTGGTTGACTATGTATGTCTTCATTCCTTTCCAGAAGAATAAGGGTTTAAGGTCTTCCCTCATCTTCGTGAATCCAGGATGAGCCATGTACACTGCTCTATGAGCCTCATTTAGGATCAAACTTCTCAACTTGTTGTTGGGCGATACGTAAATTCGACTTTTAAATCTCAATCATTTTTCGTTGTCCACAGTAAATCCCTCAAATTTTGGTACCATCATTGTGTTTTGTCTGATAAAATCTTTGACCTCTTTGTACCAGTCATTGTCGCGTTGTAAAGTTCGAATCTTTTCATGTAGATCCATCAGAAGAGGCATCACCGAAAATATGCGTGAATCTCCGACTCAACGCATCTGCCACTCTGTTCATTGTTCATTTTATGTAAGTAATCTATAAATCGTACTCGCTAAGAAATTTCGACCAACGTCGTTGTCGCTTGTTCAAGTCGCTTTGAGTAAAGATGTGATGTAGACCACAGTGGTCCGTTTTAGTTCGAATTTCCATCCGATAAGGTAGTATCTCCAAACTCTCAAAGCATAAACAATGGCTAACAATTCCAAATCGTGCGTTGCATAGTTCTCCTCATTCCTTCTCAACTTTCTCGGGATGTAAGCGATCACTCAACCATCTTGCATCAAGACTCCACCTAATCCTTCCTTGGATGCATCAGTGCATACCAAGAAGTCTGTGTCCATGTCAGGGACCTTTAGTATCGGTGTTGTCCTCAACAACTCCTTGAGCCTCTGAAATTCCTTCGCGCATTTCTCGATCCATAAGAACTTCTTGTTCTTCTTCTACAATTCCGTAATCGAATTTGCTATCTTCGAAAAATCCTCGACGAATCGTCGATAGTATCCTGCCAAACCCATGAAGCTATGCACTTCTGGGACATTCGTCGGTGCAGGACATTCCATAATAGCCTCGACCTTTGTTGGATCCACGGCGATACCTTTGTCGGAGATAACATGCCCTAAGTAGTGAATCTTCAATTGATAAAAAGATCATTTAGACAGTTTCCCATACAATTTGTTCTCTCGTAGACATTGTAGTACCAAGCGCAAGTGCTCGTCATGCTCCTCCATCATCCGAGAATATATCAAAATATCGTCAATGAATACTTGGATGAACTTGTCCAAGTATTCGCAGAACACCTCGTTCATTAAGATCATAAATACCCCAGGGGCGTTTGTCAGTCCAAATGGTAAAATAGTAAATTTGTAATGTGCAAATCTCATCTTAAAGGCGGTCTTAGGGATGTCATCTTCCTTGATCCGTAATTGGTGGTACCCCGATATCAAGTTGATCTTTGAAAACACCATCGTGTCTTTCATCCGATCAAACAAATCATCAATCCTTGGCAACAGATATTGATTCTTGATCATTGCCTTGTTCAATTGAGGGTAGTCAATGCAGAGTCTCCACGACCCATCCTTCTTCCGAATGATAATAACAGGCGCACCCCACGGTGACACACTGGGACATATAATTCCTAGGTCTAGCAACTCCTTTAGTTTCATTTTCAACTCCTGTAACTCCAGGGTCGACATATGATAAGGCGTTCTCGCTATCGGTTCAGTTTCTGGTTTTAGGTCTATGGTAAATTCCAATTCCCTCTCACGCAGAAACCCTAGTAAATCCTTTGGGAAGACATCCACAAAATCTCGTACTACTGGAAGTTTTTCTAGTCCTTCTGCCACGCATTTTTCATTTAACGCAAGGATCGCATAAAGCTTTCATCCCCCGTGCATGCACTTCTGTAGCTGCAAGGAAGAGATGAATCTCAGGGAGACTCCCTGGTTTTGACCTACAATCACGCGTCTATGTCCCTCATCATCGACCAAGCTCAATCGTTCAGTCTTACAGTTGAGTATCGCCTCATGCGATTCCAACCAGTCCATATTGATCATGACGTCATAAGATCCTAAGATCGTGACGTACAGGTTGGCCCTTGTGACAAACTCTCCCAAGTTAAGGATACAGCCTGTAACCTTCCCTCCAACCTTTTGTTTGGCTCCTGAAGTTATTTCTACAAATATAAACTCATCTTGTTTGACTGCCTTTACCTTAATTATTTTTAGTGCTACACCAGAAATAAAATTCTCTGTAGCACCTTGATCTATCAAAATACTAAGGGTTTGTCCAACGACTGTACCTAACATCTCGAGCACAGTCGACTGGTGCTCTGCCTGACAGTTATTCACCGTTGTATGAATCCGATGGGCCTTGCCCAAATCTCCCACGGTAGTGGGTCCGACTGATCCATATGCTCTAGTCATCTCCATTGGGTAGTCACATTGGTAATGTGGCTCTCCACATGTCCATCTCCCTTTCTTCGTTCCATTACTCCTGGTACCCGAACTAGAAGTTGACGGCCCACTTGCCTGGAACCCTGGCATGTTTTGTTGAACAGGCCTAAACTTTTGTCGTTGCGGTCGACGTTGTTGTTGGTGTTGTGATCCTCTATAAGGATTCCACTATTGAGGCGTCGGTCGTCGTGGTGTAGTGTATGTGGATCATCTCTGAGTGCCTCAAAATCCCGGTGAATGTATAGCGGGTGTTTGATGCTGCAGCACACCAAATGACATTTGTCCCGTTGGTCTTGCTGGAATCCTGCTCTAACCCCCGCTGATAAGCTTCTCCTCTGCTATGAGGGCCTTCTGGACATCATCATGCAAGGTTTGAGGCATCAAAATCCTCACCTTTACACGACTGTTGACGTTAAGGCCGAACACGAACTTGTTGACCTTAAGTTTCTCGGTATTTAGGTGTGGAACATACCAAAGCAGCTCCATGAAACAGGCCTTATACTCGGGCACCGTACGGTCGCCCTGTCGCAAGGCATTTAACTCGTTGATTTGACACTCAATGAATTCCTTAGATAGATACCTCTCCCAAAACTGTTCCTCGAACAATTCCCATGACACATATTCAACTGCCCTATTCAATTGCGACAGGAGCGTCTTCCACCATAGAAGAGTGCTCCCCTTCAATTGAAATACCGCCATGCGGACCTTTATGTTGGAGGTATAGTCGCAAAGTGAAAAGAACATCGTCATATTCTCCAACCATGCCTTGGCGACTATGTCGTCCGGGGCACCAAATAACTCGGGAAATTTGACCTTCTCGAGTTCGCGGTGAATGCTACCAGTATCGGTCGGAGTGCGCGGTGGACCCTCGAAAGATGTCGGCATCCTCGCCTCATCTCTATCCAAACGAATGATCAGTGCCTCAGATATCCACTGAAAGGACCTCATTAGCCCAACCACATCACCCACAGCTATGTGTTCCTGCCCAACAACCTGTTCGTCTCCCTGGGGGTTAGACCCCTCAGGCGTAGATGCTAATGGGAGCGTCATGCCTCCTCCCCTAGCACCATGTCGTCTACCTCTGTAACATCCTATAATCATGATTACCTGCACGAATACAATCAATTTTAGTTAGTGACATTTTATAATCAAGTACTCAATCAATGGAAGTTGTAGTGATCCCAAGTCGCGGATCGTACCGTCGCTGATACCATATGTAACGACCCCCGTCATTTCGACAACATGTGATGCATAACAAGTGAAATTATATATATATATATATAAGAAAGAAGGTAACAACGACAACTCTCAATCTACGCAACTCGACGACGAATACAACACACGCAATTCAGGCAACAGACAATTTAACGACCCAGCATAATAGCACATTATGTCGTTGGATGTAGCATACAAAAATCAAATAGACAAAATAAAAACGACTACCTGCTTGTCCTACTTTGCAAGGTTAGGACCTCCAGGACATATAAGAAACGCTCAAGCCCAGGTTCCCATCGATTTTTACCATTTAAGGTCTCAAGGATGGTGATTGTTCTGAGGAAAAAGGAGGTGTCTACATCCCGCCCGACACATGCAATATCATGCCCACTAAGCTAAAGGACAACATCAATCAATCCCAACACAACAACTTCGACGACCAGTAACTAGAGCCTTCCTGACTAGCGAGAGACAATCACAATAAATGTTACAAAAAAAAGTACAACCATAAATACAACAACATCACCCACATCAGGAGGTTCATGATCCTAAGTCAAGTTTCATATGTGCTTATCGATTAACGCAGACAATGACCCAGTCATAAGGTATCACGTCGCCACATTGCGACAAAGGAGCTAGGGGCCCACACACAAACAAATTACTTCTAAACCTTCAACCCAACATAAAATCCAGCGTGCCTGAAATCCAATTGGCATTGACATACAATATATGACGTTGTTAGACGAACGTGCTCTAAGCAATCAAGTAAAAAGGATGCAGAGTGACTAACTTCAATACATTTAAATTGACGCAGCATCTAGAAGTAACTCAATTGTAATTTATTTTCATAAGGACTACTACACATCATAAGTAACCAATCATCATCTTAAAGTAAGGGCACATATCCATCATCAAGCAAACATTTACCTTCCATTCATTTACAACCCCTTTACATCATTTACTGAAAAAAGAAACTCATAATTATAATCACAATCTATCAGATAAGGGTTCCATTAACAACAATAGTGAATTCAAAAAGTCCTATTAATTTCCTGTTGTAAAGGAAATAAAAGTTATTACAAGTGCTAAACTCAATCACAATTAAACTTAATTAACTGATGAAAACAGACGATCTATTAGAAAGGATAATTGACATATAATTATTCCACAGTAAAACTGTTATATAGCAATTCACTAATAAAGAATATGTCAGCATTTTCATGATTAAACGATTAAGTTGTGGTGGAAATAATTTAACAAATAAAAGGGGATAATCACAATTAGATTCCCTTCCATGAATCTCACTGTCATAATCAAAACAAAAGTTTATAATTCACAATTATCTAAATCGCAACTTCACTGCCAACACTAACCATTGCAAATTCACTTAAATTACACTTAACTAAAAATTTAACTAAATTACAATCTTTGCCATCACTAATCACTAACAAAATATTGATGTGATTATTTGAAGTATATTAAAAATCTAGGCGTATTTAAACCCAAGATTCTCTGAATTAGAAATAATTTCATTTTACCAACTGTCAGTAACTTGTGATTCCAACAAGGGAATATTAAATAGTTTAATTGCGGGTTAGAATTATTAGTAAGAGAGGATCATTCGGAGAATGCTCATCGTCGAGGTAAATCAGATCCCAGTCACTGGGCGATTTTGCATTCTTACATCGCAAATGAATGTGGGCAGATCTTCAAGTTACTCTTTTTTTGTTTGCTTTACACAAAATTTACACGATCTCATAATTTAAAAGTGCGCAAAAAAATTTCTCCATCCCGCAAGAAGGAGGTGCACGAATTAGAACATAATAATATTAACTCATCAATGAGGAAGCGTACTGAAAAAAAAACTAACCAAACATATCTTTGCTTCCCTTAAACCATAACCATAATCTAGAATTCATCACCATGAAAATTCATCATTAATAATAATAATATACAACAAACTTGACTGAATTACAATGCAAATTTACACATGCGTACCAAATCCGAAAGCGAAAAACCCGTAGTCGTTTTCCCGCTCCTGCGCTTCGTCCAACTCCTGCTTGTCGACCGATAAGACCTCACGAGTACCTCCCAGCCAACGCTAGGGGTACTCTTCTTCCCCCTGAGCCCCACGAGCCGCAAAGGGGCCATGCACACAATACCAGAGAATGCTAGCTCCCAGCTCGCCTCGCAAGGTCGAGCTACCACTCGTTACCCGAGCTGGGTATCCCAACTCCCACAAGAGAAACTCAGTCAAGATAAAATTTTGACAATGTAACGTTATGCAAGTCAGATGTGATCCATAATCCTCCTCCGCCATCCTTTTTATAGAGTTTTCAAGTGATTAGTTTATCAAACCCTCATTAGATTCTTTTTATTAAATTTGATTAGGAAAAACCTCCCTCGTACACATGTCGCTTGATCCCCTAGTTGTCCTAGAAAATCAATTTGTTAATTAATTAAATTTGTCTATCTCCCTCACCCACCTAAAAGAGTTCCTAAAAACGTTCATCAGTGTCCCATTATTCCCTTACAATTCTTAAATGACTTACCTTACTTAAATCCTATTTGAGTTCATAAATAGAAAGTTTCAAAGGCTAGATTCTTTACTAAGTTAGACATTCCCCTTTTTCTTTAAGTTTCCCCCTTTTTCTTTTTAACTAAAATCAGAATTAGCAAGTTTAGACAAAAGCAACCACTTACCCTTTTAATAAATTTAATCCTCCATTTTAATTTTTAATTTAATAATCAAATTTTGAATTTCTTACCCCCCTTCTTGTTACATGTCTACTTAGTTTTTCTTTGTTCACATGTTCTGCTTAGACCTAGGTTTTAATTTCACTAGGTTGGGCAACAATTTTTAAGAGAACAATTAGTTTTTTTTTAACTTTACTCATCACATCATTCCTTTTGAGGTCGACCAGGTCCTAAGGAGGCATAGTTTTCTAGGCACTAGGTTTATTAACTTACCATAGTTAAAATCGTGGCATGCCCTTCAGGACGCACTACATGCTCCAAGGGTGCCACTCGTTTCTTTCTATTTTATTCGCGCGACATGCCCTTCAAGACACACTACGTGCTCCAAGGATGTCACTCGCCTCTTGATTGAATTTGGTAAACGTCAAACCCCTGGAGTCAATACTCTGTCAGGTGATCTTGTGGGAGACTAAGGGCTTCTAAGGAATAAGGACCATGTCTTATTGCACACCCCTTAGAATCATCATGAGCGACTGTCACAGTCTACCCTCACGGCATCGTGGGTCTCTCGAACTAGGTAATCGTTAACCTACAGTTCGAACAACGGTGGGAGTGCTAGTAGGTTGTGGCAGGGTTGTTGCAACACCTCTCCCTCAATGTCTCTGGTTGTCATGCGTGACCCCTTTACTCCAAATGTGAGTCTGGTCGGCAAGCTATCGTCAGCCTGCATCCATCAACAAAACATGTCAGCGATAACAATCAACATCATAATATATAATCATATGTACATATGTCACATCAACAACATTCAAACCCTAACATTCCACTCCCAGACTCAATCCAGAGTCCAAGGAGTTTCATCGATGCCTCAACATCCTCTAACGTCCAAAGTCCTGCACACTCAGGAGAACCCAGTTAATAGCACCTGTCGATGTAAATACAACAAAAATAACATATCATCAGATCCACAATATCTTATAATCATAATCAAAACAACCAATCGTATAATGAACCAGATCACTTGCATGCAAGTGTCCTCAAAGAATAAGTCTGCTCAGTGCGCGCAGGAGCGGGATGTTACAGAACTCTAATACGAAAGCTACAGGAATCTACCCTTCTTTAGAATCAATAAGAACCACACTTTTCAGTATAAAAATTTTATATTTGGATAATTAAATTAAATGGACCATATTTCATTGTCATGTGGATTATTAATAGCAACCTAAGAACAAGGAGTGAAATTAGACTATACCTTATCAAGAAAAAGGGAGGTCAAGAGATATGTGCTCATTCAAGTTTCAATAAACATTATTAGTTCATTTTTTCATTTAAATTAGTGAATAAATGCTTCATGTAACATAGAGATCAATACAAATCCGATCTAAGACACCCTTCCAAGATATCCACAAGGACCAATCAATGGAAAAACAATCATTCAAATATTTAGATAAATCTATGATCAAATAAATTCCATAAGCTTATGAAATATTGACTAACACAGTGTTAATTACCTAATATATTAAACTTTTAAGCACACAAAAAAAATGAAGACATGATTAGAAATGATCCAATATAACTCAATGATAAGAAGTCATTTATTATAATATGCTAAAGGTAACGTTGATATTAATATTGATATGTTAGGAATAATTAATATCATATTTAGCGTTACATTTATCATATTATAAGAAAGGAATCCTCGCCGTTGAGTTAGATTGGAATGTTATACTCCAACATGATAAACTCCAAACTCGATAAGAATTTGAGCAACACAATTTATAATTCTCTAATCACCTTGATTCTTTTTCTATATAATTGGATAATATGCATGTGTATGTTAATGTTTGTGGCCCCTAATTTATAACAAATAGATTAAGACAAAACATTGGCTAAGGCAACAGGTTCTACTAAGCAATTATGTAATATCTCATTGAAAATTTCATGATAACCATAAATGGGGAAATGCAACAGGTTCTACTAAGCAATTATGTAATATCTCATTGAAAATTTCATGATATAACCATAAATGGGGAAATATCCACCTTGTGATCATGTTTATAACTACATGCATTCGTGATGATGTATTGGGAGATGTGGTGTATAGAAGATATTTTTCAGAATAAATCTCTCTCTTCAATTATTTTAAGAACACCATGGAAACTGATTTTTTTTTTTAAATCTTCAATTGTGTTATATCTGCTCTCAATTTTGCCTATTGAGATACATGGTTGATGTTGATATGGGCTTGGTGTGAACTCAAGATATGGTGAACTATAAGTCTTCATTCACTACTTTGATCTATTTATAAGAGGGCATCTTTGGTTACAGCTTTCTACACGTGTTCCACTTATTGTAAGAAAAATGCAAACTATCCCACAAAGCCATGGTAGTTGATGAGGTAGTGTTGTTATTGTCTCAAGTGTTATGTTCTAATGCAATATTATCCATTTGTTAAGTAATTAGAGGATTAAATATCTCGAGAATTTAGAACACTCATTTTTGTTGTGGTTGGATTTGCGCACTTTCCACCAATATTCCATGGCCACTTTATGTGAACTAACAAATTTTTTTAAAGTGAAAAAATAATTACAACCAAATATGTTCCAAAGTTTTCATATAATAATAAAATTCTATATTATCTACTAGCATGTATACAAGACTAATGGTGACCTGGGGAAAAATTTACCAGCACTTCTGAGTGTCATATATTCTACAACATAATCTTGAAATACTAAGAAATTTGTAAAACATAAAACTGACAAAGTGCATGTCTATTGGTTTCTTATTTCAATGATTTATAGTTTGGTTGTGAGATTGGTTTCTCAATTTCCATTACATTATCAATTCGATGCATTGTCTCTTCCTTATTAAGTCTTCCACAGTTTGAATTCATAGATTGAACCTGATTTGAGGCCCATAATCGGTCTCCCTTGCTCATGTTGACCACCATGTTCTGAAGCATATTACAATCAGCCTCCAAGACTGCCATTTGATGTCTTTTATGTACAAGTGTGACCATGATTGTTGCAACCTAAGTGACTACATGTCATTCATTATAATGAATTTTTGTAGTTGCTATAAAGATTAATGTTATATTGGCCTAATGAATTTTCATGGTTTCTTAACACCCTCTTGGTCTCTCTCAGTTATTGATAATCCATAATGAGATATGGTAGAGAGTTCTTCTATCCACTCGAAAATACACCACTTGGAAAGCCACACAAAGACCTTGTAGACCTCGAAGCACCAAAGAAGGAAAATAGAGCTCCAAAGCACCTAACCAAACAAACTTGGATAGAGTCATAGAGAGCCAAGAGAACAAACCTCCTCTAGAAGAAAGAATAGAGAAACCATTAAAATTCCCCAAACCTGAATATAACTTTGAACTAAGTGTCCTCTGACTCAAGAAGACCCAATGAAGGAAGTTTCCTTTCACTAAAAACCAATGTTGTGTTCCTCGAACAAAATTCTATTCACAATCATGCCAAATTGTGACAATGGAATAGAGAAACACCTAAATTGAAACAAGGTCACACCTACAGAGCTTCCATGAAAAGAACTAGACTATTCAAATAAGAACTACCCTCGATTGGATGACAAGGGAGGAGGTTCGCCAGTACTCAGAAACATTATCCCAAGAAAAAACACCCCCAATGATCAGACATACCTCGGCAAGATTCCTTGCTCTTCTAATAACCAGAGCTTCTTCCACTACATTGCATTCCAATAGTCCATAATCCCACCATGACAAAGGAAATCACCTCACCAAGATTCATAATTGTGTGAAGACATGGGTCTGGTCATGTGACAAAGAGACTCATGTCTCTTCTCATAATTTCCTCTATGATACAATCGGGTTACCATGCATTGATCCATGTGACACCTTAAATTCTTGATACGTGACTTGTGACTAGGTCCTCATGTTGAAATGTTGTGGAATGGGTAGATCATGCTTATCTCCATTGATGTTAATGACCCCTTATTTTAGGAGGGTGGGTTCATTATCAAATCCATCCGCAATTTGGTTATTCTCCTGGAGCACTTGAAAGAATATGATACTAGAGAATTTAATTACCTCTTTTTTCCCGTTCTAACACTGAAGTTAGAAAATTGTCGACAATCATTTTCTTCGATGCCATTTTTCTGATGATAATGTTTGAATCACCCACTACTATCAACAATTGAATATTAGCTTCAATGGTTGATCTCGATCATTGCATTAAAGCTTATGCTTCTTCTATGTTATTAGAAGCAATACCTAAACCGCAAGCAAATGACAGTTCTATTGTTCCTCTAGGGCTTAACCTGATTCGAGGCCCCTAATTGGTCTCCCTTGCTCATATTGACCACCATGTTTTGAAGCATATTACAATCAACCTCCAAGACTGCCATTTGATGCTTTTTATGTACAAGTGTGCCCATGATTGTTGCAACCTAAGCGACTACATATCATTCATTCTCATGAATTTTTGTAGTTGCTATAAAGATTCATGTTCTATTGGCATGAATGGATTTTCACGGTTTCTTAACACCCTTTTTCTCTCTCTCGGTTCTTGATAATCCATAATGAAATGATGATAGACAAGTATTCTATCCACTCGACGAGCCACACAAAGGCATTGTAGACCTCGAAGCACCAAAGAAGGAATAATAGGGCTCCAAAGCACCCAACCAAACAAACTTGGATAGAGTCACAGAGAACCAAGAGAACAAAACTCCTCCAAAAGAAAGAATAGAGAAACCATTAAAATCCCCAAGACCTGAAAATAACATTGAACGAAGCACCCTCCCACTCAAGAAGACCCAATGAGTGCAGTTTTATTTCACTAAAAAAATAATGTTGTTTTCCCATAACAAAACTCTATTGACAGTCATGCCAAACTGAGACAATGGAATAGAGAAACACCTAAATTGAAACAAGGTCACACCTACAGAGCTTCCATGAAAAGAATCAAATTGAGAAAACAAGAACTCCCCTTGATTGGATGACAAGGGAGGAGGTTCACCGGTACTCAAAAACACTTTCCCAAGAAAAAAACACCCCCAATGAGCAGACATACCTCGCCAAGATTCCTCGCTCTCCTAATAACCAGAGCTTCTTCCACAACATTGCATTCCAATAGTCCATAATCCCACCATGACAAAGGAAATCACCTAACCAATTTTCATAATTGTGTGAAGGCATGGGCATGGTCATGTGACAAAGAGACTCATGTCTCTTCTCATAATTTCCTATGTGATACAGTCGGGTTATCATGCATTGATCCATGTGACACCTTAAATTCCTTATATGTGACTTGTGACTAGGTCCTCATATTGAAATGTTATGGAATGGGTAGATCGTGTTTATTTCCATTGATGCTAATGATCCCCTCTTTTAGGAGGGTAGCTTTGTTAGCAAATCCATCCACAATTTGGTTATTCTCCTCGAGCACTTGAAAGAATATGATACTAGAGAATTTAATTACCTCTTATTTGTCCGTTCTAACACTAAAGTTAGAAAATTGTCGACAATCGTTTGAATCATCTCTTCGAGACCATTTTTCTTATGATAATGTTTGAATCACCCACTACTATCAGCAATTAAATATTAGCTTCAATGGCTAATCTCAATCCTTGTGTTAAACTGTATGCTTCTTCTATGTTATTAGAAGCAATACCTAAACCACAAGCAAATGACAATTCTATTGTTCTTATGGGGCTTAACCTGATTTGAGGCCCCTGATTGGTCTCCCTTGCTCATATTGACCACCATGTTTCGAAGCATATTACAATCAGCCTCCAAGACTGGTGTTTTTTTATGTACAAGTGTGCCCATGATTGTTGCGACCTAAGTGACTACCTATCATTCATTGTCATGAATTTTCGTAGTTTCTATAAAGATTGATGCTTTGTTAGATTGAACGGATTTTCATGGTTTCTTAACACCCTCTTGGTCTCTCTCAGTTCTTAATAATCCATAATGAGATGATGGTAGAGAGGTCTTTTATCCACTCGGCAAGCCACACAAAGACCTTGCAGACCTCGAAGCACCAAAGAAGGAAACTAGGGCTCGAAAGCCCCAACCAAACAAACTTGGATAGAGTCACATAGAGCCAAGAGAACAAACCTCCTCTAGAAGAAAGAATAGAGAACCCATTAAAATCCCAAAAACCTGAAAATAACTTTGAAGTAAGCACCCTCCCACTCAAAAAGACCCAATGAGTGGAGTTTCCTTTCACTAAAAAAACAATGTTGTGTACCCAGAACAAAACTCTATTCACGGTCATGCCAAATTGAGACAATGGAATAAAGAAACACCTAATTGAAAAAAGGTCACACCTAGAGAAGTTCCATGAAAAGAACTGGACTAAGCAAATAAGGACTCCCCTCGATTGGATGACAAGGGAGGAAGTTCACCAGTACTCAGAAACACTATCCCAAGAAAAAACACCCCCAATACACCCCCAATGAGCAAACATACCTCGCTAGGATTCCTCTCTCCTAATAACCAGAGCTTCTTCCACTACATTGCATTCCAATAGTCCACAATCCCACCATAACAAAGGAAATCACCTCACCAAGGTTCATAATTGTGTGAAGGCATGGGTCTGGTCATGTGACAAAGAGACCCATGTCTCTTCTCATAATTGCCTCAGTAATACAGTCGAGTTACCATGCGTTGATCCATGTGACACCTTAAATTCCTTATACGTGACTTGTGACTAGGTCCTCATGTTGAAATGTTATGGAATGAGTAGATCATGCTTATTTCCATTGATGCTAATGACCCCCTCTTTTAGGAGGGTGGCTTTATTAGAAAATCCATCCGCAATTTGATTATTCTCCTAGAACACTTGGAAGAATATGATACTAGAGAATTTAATTACCTCTTTTTTCTCCCATTCTAACATTGAAGTTAGAAATTTGTCAACAATTGTTTGCTTCCAGACGATTTTTTTGATGATAATGTTTGAATCACCCACCACTATCAACAATTGAATATTAGCTTCAATGGTTAATCTCAATCCTTGCATTAAAGTGTATGCTTCTTCTATGTTATTAGAAGCAATACCTAAACTGCAAGCAAATGACAGTTCTATCGTTCCTATGGGGCTTATAACCTAAAGTACAACATATACTTCTAACCTAAAGAGTCTCTATTGGATTTGAACCCGTGACCTCTCAACAATCTCCACCTTGAAGTCAATCGGTTCAAATCGATTGAGCTAATCCACTTGGCTAGTCTGCATGTAGAATTGCATGCAAGGAAACAACAATGTTGGTTATTGGAGTCATCCTAGATTATGACATTTCATTTTCAATAACCAAGGCTTCATCATATAGTGTTTCTAAATCTTGAGTTTTATCACTTCAAATCAAAAGAGATATCATTATATCTGAGGCATCTAAGTAAAATTTGAATATCAATTATGATTTATCACTTCAAATCAAAAGAGATATCATTATATCCGAGGCATCTAAGTAAAATTTGAATATTAGTTATGATTGAGGAATTTTATGTTGTGGAATTATATGATATAATCTCTTAAACCTATAACTGAAATCATTTTTTTCTCACCCGATTCCTTCCATAAATTAGTTAATTGTTAAACTGAAAACCCACATATTAATGTTCATCCCCAAATTTATCAAAAAGTGATTTTTCAAACTCATCTCAATTATATACAAATGATTAAACCATGCTAAAAAAAAATTAATGTGAATGGAAACAATCTAAAACTGAATAATTTGATAACATGTTATATACTCTTTCACATGTTCTTTAACAATGATGGGACATCGCCATTAAACTTAAGGAGATACGTTTCGGCATTTCTAGATAAATCATGTAGTTGGTCTTGTAAGTCAAACACATAGTTTTTTCAACAATTTAGGGGGAGCTAGTTAGTTTTCCATTGTCCTGAATGGAAAAACTTACATAATATGGAGAAAAGCCCCAAATTGGGCTTATGATTTAGTTAGGTTGGCGAGTTCTACAGGTTTCCTATTACTCTCTTCGACGTTCTGTAGTGTTATTCTAAACCAAAGGATCAAAAGGAACTAGCATATGCATCTTGATGAATATTTTTTTTAAGTCTTCACTATGGTATTTTTCAATTTGTTTGCCAGTTCCAAATCTATTTCTTCTTTGTTAGCTAATATTTGAAATACTATGTTACTGTCAAGCTCTTGAGCAGATCTATTTTCCCAAACAACTACTCTCAAGTCTGAAGAAATGTTAGTCTGATTTATAAATAGGACAAGCGATGGATGAATCAGTTGTGCAGATTTTATGGACAAACTCTTCTTCTCGCACCAATTTTGTGGATAAGGTGAAAATGACCACAACACTAGTCAGAAATGACTTGAAGTAAAATCCTAATTTACACCTTCAAATTCCCATTCTTCAATGATTAATCCTTTACTTTGTGGTTCCGGTTACCTTAATCTATACCCCTCTCTATTTATTGTGTTTTGTTTATTTTGAAATGTCTAAATATTAACGTAAAGAACAACATAAAAATTATCATAAAGAACACATTACAAAACGGAGATCATTCAGAAATAAAAAACAGCCTAAATCTAAATGATACGTACAGCCAGATTTGATATACTCTCAAGAGTTTTTTCCAAGTTCGAGATAAATGAATGAAGTATGATATAAATCCAACCTTATAACCTTTAGGAATCCAGAGAATTAATTGAATCCAATTCAAAGAAGTTCCTAGATGAAATAGAATTGGATGTAGTACCACTGGATGTATGCAGAGTAGTGTTTGGAAGCACCTACATGCATATGAGGGCTGTTATCTTCATGCGAAGAGCCAACTAGTACCACCTCATCAAGGATGGGAAATCCTTCATCATCAACATGCACAAAGGCAATTCAAAAATTTAACTGGCAAGTGTGAATCAAGCTAAAAAATTGATCAGTTCTAGCAAGAAATATGTTTTACTTTTCTTAAGAGAAAATCGGTCTGGTGAAGAGTCGTTAAAAGTAAAGACATCCCTAGAAGAGTGTACTAAGGAGCAGAAATATGAATTGGAGGAGTTGTTAAAGACATACACGAGAGTGTTCCAGGAGCCTAAAGGACTACCACCTAAGAGGGAAGTAGAGCATGAAATCCAATTATTGCCAAACTCCCCCTTGTTGAATATTGGGTTATTTAGATAGTATGTTCTAGAAGCAAACAAAGTAAAGAAGCAGTTGTGGTAATTGTTGGAGCAGGGTGTGATTCAACCAAGTACCTCATCTTTGTTAGATTTTCCTTTACTTATAGAACAGTAGTGTTCTTTAACTTAGTTAACATTAACAATTATACCATAGCAGCAGAATAAACGGTAGACAAAGTACACAAGAGATTTATCCTGGGAAAACCCCAAATGGGGGAAAAAAAACCAACCTTTCTTAGATAGATTTCGTTCACAAAGCAAGTCCAATCAGATAAACCCTAGCACAAGTGCTAGCTCGACCAGAAATACCACCCCAGCAGCAGCAGCAGCACCATACAAAGGTAGTGCACCTCCTCAAGGAGTAGTGCACAAGAGAGAGATACCAAAAAGATTGAACAAGAATAAAATGTGCATCTGCAGCTACTGCGTCACCTCCTCCAAACTTGTGCCTTACTTTTGTGTAGCTGGGAGAGTGTGTGTGAACAAATGAGCCAAGACGTCCTCTATTCTTCCTGGCCACTAGACTGGGTCGACTTCTTCTTTGGACAAGTGTCTTTTCATTATTACTTTATTCTTCTGGGACGACTTCTCTTCTAGGGTATTTCAATATATGTTCAATGGATCTCTTGCTTCTAGAATCTTCTCTGCATCTAAGAAAGGTCATCTAGGATGGAAAGCTCCTCCCGCGGCTACCAAAACATCAACACTCCCTCTTAGCTAGGGAGGCATCTTTCACAATGTCTTCATCTGGTAATCCACTGACTATTCTGCAATCTGCTAGCAGGCATACGACTGCTACAATGCCTTCGGTAGCTCGAATCATCAGGCACAATCTCTGCGATCAAGCGGTAGCACACACAGCTACATCAAGCAATCTGGTAATCTCTATGGCAATCAGCTAGTAGCACACAGCGACTATAATGTCATCCAATAGATCATACTTGTTGCCAAGTAGTACACAACTACTGTCCAGTGACACAGTCATTGCTAGTGGAACGCATCCACTGTAGTAGCACACAACTATTGTTTGGAGTCACACACCCTCCGCCAGTGGAACACATCCACCGAAGTAGCACATAGTTATTGTTTGGAGTCACACAGCCTCCACCAATGGAACACATCCACCGAAGTAGCACACAGCTACTGTCTGGAGTCACACAGCCTCCACCAATGGAACACATCCACCGCAGTAGCACAAAGCTATTGTCTGGAATCACACAGCCTTTGCTAGTGGAACAGATCCACTGAAGTAGCACACCACTATTTTTCGGAGTCACACAGCCTCTGCCATAGTCTTACGACTATGCGTGTGATGTTTCTTCTCTCAGCAGATCCGACAGTGCATTACCCCTTAAGTCACCTCACATGACTGATCCAGGGAACCCTTGGCCAGAGGGGTTAGTCGGCATGAGAAGAAACAACACACCTCCCTCTCAACGAGGGTGGACATTCGAAAACACTCCAAGCTTGTCCCTGAAGTACTCATACTTCACTCTTGACAAGAGATTCGTGAGAATATTCGCTATCTGCTCGTCCGTGGATATGTACTGGAGCTCCACAGCGCTTCTCTGCACCATGTCTCGGATGTAATGATATTTGATCTCTATATGCTTAGACCTGTCATGGAATACAGGGTTCTCTATAAGCTTCATGCAACTTTGATTGTCACAATGTATCAAAGTTGGCTCCAATTCTAGATCAAATATCTCGACTAGTAACTTCCGGAGCCACACTGCTTCACGGCTTGCCATGCTTGTTGTGATATACTCTGCTTCTGATGTACTGAGTGCCACTGATGTTTGTTTCCTGCTCGACCATGAGATCATGCCCGATCCCAGACTGAAACAACATCTGGAAGTACTCTTATGATCCACTGCACTCCCTACCCAATCAGAATCTGTATATCCCTACAGCTTCACATCTCCACCTGAGACATATCTCAATCCATATCCAATCGTACCACGAAGGTCCCTCAACATATGCTTTGTTGCCATCCAATGTACATGTCTAGGTTCAACCATGTGTTGACTCAAAGTACTCACTGCAAAGCATATGTATGGCCTGGTGTTAACCAGGTACATCAAGGATCCAATCAATTGTCTATACATCGTGGGATCCACCAAATCTGAAGATTTTTCACTCAAGCTTCGGATTTATCATCATGGGTGTGGTCATGGACTTGCAATCCATCATCCCGAATTTCTTCAGGATCTCAACAGTATATTTTCCTTGGCTAAGGAAAATCTCATCTGATCTCTACTATTCTTCCAATCCCAAAAAGTAATGTATTAGACCTAGATCCTTCATCTCGAACTCTGAAGTGAGCTCCCTCTTACACCCATCAATGAGCTTCTTGTTCCTTGTTAGAAATAGGTCATCTACATATAGAACCAAGATCAATGGGCATCCATCCTCAACCTTATAATAGAGGTTATGATCTGCCTCACTCTTGGTAAATCCCAAGCTCATCAAATATCCATCTATCCTGGCATACCACGCCCTGGGTGCTTGCTTTAGTCCATACAAGGCCTTCTTCAATCTGCATACATGGGACTCCTTCCCATGGATCATGAAGCCTTGTGGTTGTTCTATGAACACTTCTTCCTCTATTACACCATTCAAGAAAGCAGTCTTGACGTCCATTTGGTATAATTTCCATCCCATTGTGGAAGCAAACGTAATGATTGATCTAATGGAAGTGTATTTTGCCACAGGAGAAAAAAATTTGTTAGACTTTTCCCTCTTACTAGGAGAATCTTCTAGCCACAAATCTCGCTTCATGCTTTCATCTGCAGCATGCTTGATCTTGTAGATCAACTTGGAAGTCACTATTGACTTCCCTTCTGGTATCGGAATCACCTCCCACACATCATTCTTCATGATGGATTGATATTCCTCCATCATGGCACCCTTCCATTCATGCTTCTCAACAGCTTCTTCAATGGTGGAAGGCTCTGAATCAATGATGTTGCTCATCAGCGCCACATAGCTGGAAAACATGTGTGGTTTCTGGAACTAAGGCAAAATCTATATCCCGATCCTTCTAACTGGCTTCCTCCTCTGTCACTGCAGCAAGGTCTATCGAGACAAGGGAATCTTCCCAGGAGATCTCACATCTCCTAGAAGCCTCTGAAGCCTTCTCAAGTCCTAGAAGACATCTTTCTCTCCCTCTGAATCTATATGATCTCCGGAGCCACCTACTTTCACTGCCTCTGTTGACTTCTTCTGAAGTCTGATCTCCTATGGATTGTACTGGGAGGTTGCTCCTCCCTACTGGATCCTAAGGGTTGACTCCCTCGGAAATCTAGCTCCTTCTGCATTGGTAATTGGTGGGGTCGCCTACCTCACCAATGGTGGAGTCATTTGCTTCTCTTCATAGTATGGCTTATCAATGTCATGTATCTATATCTCCTTTGCATTATGCAAGGTATTACGAGAACATGCTAGTTTTACTACATCGTTTCTAGGTAGGCCCTTCTGGCACTACTGAGTCTTCTTGATGATCTAAAGAGTGGTCAAATTCATTGTACGGTCATCTTTGGAGCCTTCTGCTCCTCACAATCAATCTCCATAAGAGATACTCTTCTTTGTCTTCTTCTTCACATGGGTGTGTACGTTCGTGTACACAATTCTATGTCTCGGCTAGAGACAGTTCTATGTCTTGGCTAGAGACTGTCTAAATCGTTGCCTCCTGCAACCGTCATCATAGCTCCTTCTCAGAGCTATCACGTGTGACCTGCCCGGAGCAAGAGACAAGGACAACATTTCCATGGTAACCTCCATGGAATGGTTAGTAATCAAGAACTTTTCCTAGAGGAGATCAATTTCATCTTGTAGACAAGTGTATCATTAATAATGAACAATGAGCATTTTCTTAATGGTAATCGTATCGATAGTGTTCAAGTGTACCTAAACATTTGATAGCAATAGAAAATAATAAAGCTATAAATATTGTTATCCTAGGTACAATACTTACTTAAGCAACAACAGTATAAAAATATCAAACCTGATATGCAAACCTGGAGTCTGGCATTGTTGTCTTGCTTGAGTTTCCTTCTATTGTTCATATGCATGGAAACACCATTTTCTAAAAGACAAATTCTTCATCCTTTGATGCCTTTGAGTGCTCTTCTGCATCTGTTGCATGTGCATAGTGTTTCTTCTTCTCCTTTTCATTTCTATCTGGACATTAAAAGGCATAATGTCCCAGCTTCTGGAAACTGTAGCATCTGATCTTTGACGCATCCTTCTTGTAATGATGTCTCTTAGACTTCTTCAAGTTGCCTTCTTCCCTTTTCTTTCTCTTCTTCACTTGGACAACAAGTGCTTGGTTTTCATCCTCATTAGTATTTTGTGTCTTGGATATCAACCTGGATTCCTCTTGAGTGCAATCTGACTATAACTTGTCAAACTTGGGCAATCTCTTTCTTGCGCAAATTCCTTGGACAAATGGGTCCCATGAGGGAGGGAATCCATTGAGTGTGGTGGTCACAAGTTCAGCGTCTTCTACTGGATCTCCAATAGCTACTAATTGATCCTTGATCTGTGAGATCTTCATAAAATAGTTGACCATTGTTTCTGACTTGTTCATTGTCACATTTCTGAGTTGATGCCTCAAAGTAAGCTTTCGATTGGTATTCTTACTTTCATAAACTCTGGTTAGGGCATCAAATATCTCCTTTAGTGTCTTTAGTTCTAATACATTGGGTATCAGGTGATCCTTGATTGAATATGTCAAGATCATCTTGGCCTTGACCTCATTCTTCTTGAACTTTGTTTTTGCTTCTTCATCTTCAGGTTCTGGAATATCTTTCATTACGTGATCCAATAGATCATTCTCTTCTAGAATGAGGAGAACTATGTGCTTCCAAGACCTGAAGTTATCGTCTCCATCCAATCTGTCTTCTACTCTCATGCTGGTAAACATTCTATTAATAGAAACCCTAGCTTGAGAAATTTCCAAAAATTCCAAAGCTCTTCAATCTGCAAACTAAGTGTTGTAGGGGGTGCGCTAGGGTAGGGCACACTGCTCTGTATAGAGAATAGTCCCAACACCTTTGGGATTAGTGCTCAATGAGCTTAACAGGGTTATTGCGTTGCGGTAGCATGGAGTGGGCCCATAACCTGTTAGATTTTCCTTACTTATAGAGCAGTAGTGTTCTTTAACTTAGTTAACATTAACAATTATACCATAGCAACAGAATAAACAGAAGAAAAAGTACACAAGAGATTTATACTGGGAAAACCCCAAATGGGGGAAAAAAACCAGCGACCTTTCTAAGATAGATTATGTTCACAAAGCAAGTCCAATTAGAGAAACCCTAGCACAAGTGCTAGCTCAACCAAAAATACCACCCCAGTTGCAGCAGTAGCACCATACAAAGGTAGTGCACCTCCTCAAGGAGTAGCGCAGAAGAGAGAGATACCAAAAACACTGAACAAGAATAAATTGTGCAACTGCAGCTACTACGTCACCTCCTCCAAACTTGTGCCTTGTTTTTGTGTAGCTAGGAGAGTGTGTGAACAAATGAGCCAAGATGCCCTCTATTTATAGTCTTCCTGGCCACTAGACTGGGCCGACTTCTTCTCTGGACAAGTGTCTTTTCATTATTACTTTATTCTTCTGGTTCGACTTCTCTTCTAGGGTATTTCAATATATGTTCAATGGATCTCTTGCTTCCGAAATCTTCTCTACATCTAAGAAAGGTCATCTAGGAGGGAAAGATCCTACCGCAGCTACCAAAACATCAACAATCTTGTGGTTCACCCTTCATAATTGTTCCCAAGAAAGATGGAACTTGGAGAATGTGTATCGATTACAATGCATTGAATAAGATTACATTGAAGAATTGATACCCTCTACCTAGGATTAATGATTTGTTGGACCAGTTGCAATATGTCAAGTACTTCACTAAGCTGGATTTGAAATCAGGATATCACCAAGCACGAGTCAAAGAAGAAGATATCTGGAAGATTGCCTTCAAGACAAGGCAAGGTTTGTAACAGTGGTTGGTTATGCCATTCGATTTATGCAGCGCACCAACTACATTTATGAGACTAATGAATGATGTTCTATGCCCTTATCTAGATTCATTTGTTATTGTCTATTTGGATGATACACTAGTTTATAACGTTGCATGGAAGGAACACATCTCACATCTTATGCAGGTGTTAAGAGACCCTAAATAAGCACCAGTTGTTGGCCAATCTCAAGAAATGTGAGTTTGTTCAACAGTCTTTGGTGTTTATGCGGTATGTGATCGATGGAGGTGAGCTCAATATAGATCCCGCCAAGATGGAGGCCATCATGAAATGGTTGGTTCCTACAAATTGCATAGAATTTAGGAGCTTTGTTGGGGCAGCATAGTACTTGCGAAAGTTCATAGCTTCATTTTCAACAATAGCTACACCACCACACAATAACAACGGGCAGTAAGAGTTTTTAGTGGGGGAAGAATCAGCAAAAGGCCTTTGATGAGTTGAAAAGAAAGATCAGTCAAGCACCAGTGCTCACACTACCAAACTTGCAAAAGCCCTTCGAAGTGGAGACAAATGCAAGTGGGTATGCCATGGGAGCAGTCCTGATGCAAGGAAGAAGGCATGCCTGCTATCATTCTGAAGTATTTCATGGGCCAATCCTCAACTACCCTACCTACGACAAGGAGTTGTATGCCTTGGTACAAGCTGTCAAAAAGTGCAAGCATTCTCTGATGGGCAAGGACATCATCATCCACACAGATCAGAAGCCCCTCCAGTATTTATAAGCCCAGAGTAGGTTACAGCAAACCAAGCACTACAAATGGATGGGGTTCTTACAACAGTTTCATTTGTTCATAAAGTATAAGGGTAGCAAAAACAAGTTGGCAAACATGCTTTCACGACCACCCACATCCAATATTACAACTTGGGAAACTTTGATGCACATGGAGCCTTTTACCCATGATGCATACAAAGAGGCATACACAGAAGATGAGGACTTCAAAGAGGTGTGTCAACAGCTACATGACCAAATTCATATAGAAGGTGGTAGAAACACTGACTATCATTTCCAAAATAGTTTACTCTACAAGCTCGACAAGCATTGTGTTCCTAAAGGTGAACGATTGCAACTTATCAGAGAGGCTCACACCTCCGAGGATGCAGGACATTTTGTTGTTGGAAAGACAATTGCCAACTTACAAAGGTATATGAACTGGCCCAGAATGCAAGAAGATGTACCACGATATATTAGAGGATGTATATTATATTGTACCAACAAGCCCAGTAACAGAAAACAAGGTCTATACCATCTCTTACATGTACCCACTCAACCTTGGGAAAGTATTTCAATGGATTTTGTGGGAGGTTTACCAACAACCAGGAAGGGGCTTCACTATTTATTTCTCGTAGTTTACACGGTCAACAAAACGTGCATTCTCGTTCCTTGTAAAAAGAACAACAAGGGATAGGAAGCAACAAACTTGTTCTTTGAACAAGTCTGGGTGGACTTTCGAATACCAAGGAACATCATCTCAATCAAGGACACCAAATTTCTCAATGCCTTCAGGACTACATTGTGGGAGAAGATGAACACTAAGCTCGAGAGGTCTACAACATTGCATCCACAGACAGATGGATAGACAAAAGTAGTCAACGGGACTTTAGTGCATCTTTTTAGGGGTTACAATCAAAAGCATCCAAAGACCTTGGATGAAAATATGATCTATATACAACACTCTTATAACAAAGCAATTCAGACTTCTACTGGCAAGTCACCTTTTGAAACTTGCTTTGGATATTTTCCACCTTCACCCTTAGATGTTGTATATGGACAACAAGGAGGAGTGAGAGACGACCCCACAAGCGCTGCATTAAAAGCAAAAAAAATTGTTGAGAAAATCAAGCGAATCCATTTGCAAGTATAGGAGACGTTGAAGAAGTCACAAGAAAAGTACAAGTCTAAACATGACCAGCACAAAACAAAGAGAACATTTAGAGTGGGAGACAAAGTATGGTTGTAGCTGAATAAGGAGCAACTATAGGGTCATGGTAAGAAGATCAAGGCTCTGCGGTATGGTCATTTTGAGGTATTGGAAAAAGTGGGAGATAACGCCTGCAAATTCAATCTACCCCCATACATGTGCATTTACTCAGTATTGAATGTGCAGAATCTCAAACTCTATGAGCCCTCCATGTTGAATCAAGAGGAGGAACAACTCCTACCTTCCACAGAGGATTTAGCATCAAATGCTCAGGTAGAGTTGGCAGAGGACACAATTTTGCAGAAGCGATCCAAAACTACAAGACAAGGGCAACATGACCTTTGGCAGGTTGGAATGAAATAACAACTTCCAGACAAAGCAAACTGGTAATCCAGGGAGAAAGTAAAGGAAAAATGTTCTCACCTAATTCAATAAAGTTTTTGAGGACCAAAAGCCTCCCTAAATGGGGAGGTATGATCCGAATTGGATCATTATATAATTTATCTATCTCGATGCTTTCAGAGGAATCAACGTGCAAGATCATTTGTGGCAGTTCTTAATTTGAAAAATTGGAATCTGAAACCTTTCGAAGCCATTTTGAGGCATTAAACGGAGTTTTTTTTCTCTGGCCTCCAAAACTATGCGCACACCCTTGACGATGTTCTACACTCTGAGACCTTTCCAACGATGCAGACCATGCGTCAATCGAAGCACGTATGCAAAAGTTATGTCTTTCGCAAGTTGACCTATCGTGTTAACCACCATGGTACGAGAGGATGCCACATCAACCCTCATTAGTCATGCATATGGATCTAGCCACATGAAGACTTTCAAGAAGAATCTAGAAGGTCCAAAACCTTATCTTAATTGAAGGTTGAGGAAGTCAAAACCCTAACCCTATACAACTATCGAGCAATGTTAAATACCGAGCCCCTAAGAGAAGGGGTTCCATTCTATGTTATTGTATTGTGTTCCATAGCAGAGCAGAACAACTTTGAGTGGGAAATTAGAGAGGATAACAGAAGGGGTTAGTGTTATGTCGCAGCCTAACAGGCCACAGGTCACAGGTAACTCCATAGAGAGTGCATGCTCATTTGTACTTGTAGAAAAGAGAGCAGAGCAGCCTCATCTTCTAGCTGGGTTTTCTCTCATAAGAGTTTCTCAAAACAAATCTGTGTTATTTTGTGGATGGTGTGATTGTGCTTTATTGTTCTCTATTTTTCACATTTTAACTATTTCATGCATACGCAGAAAATCAGTAACTAAAGATTCTAGAATCTAAAGGAATTTAACCTTCATAGTGTAGATTTCAGTTTTATTTATCAGATATGTTGTGACAAATTGTTCCAGTGAAATATCCACGACAGTTTACAAATCAAAAATGTTCCATCAAGCTGAAGAAACCTTAGCAACTCTGAGAGAGAGAGAGAGAGAGAAGAGTACATAAGAAGATATCCAAGAGGGGATAGGTGGTGCACTCCTAGTCACATCTCTAACACAAGCATGATAAGAATGATGAGCGAGTGAAAGACTCTCTCCTTCATTTATATATATGAGAGATAAGGGAGCCCAACAATACATATGTAGACCAATACCCTCACAAACAACCTATAATAACACATGCAGGCCCACAAATGTGGAGCAAGGTACACATGTCAAGCTCCAAGGTGGTGCCATCCACAAGCAAGGTTCCAAATGCAAGGGCACTCCACAAGGTGTCCAATGTTCCTCCTACAAGACTCCAAAGGCTCCATCAAATCCTCCTACACCATGTACTTGCCTGGGTCTACTTCCCGTGCATGAACATCGTCCCAACTCTATCATCTCACTCAACTCCAAGCCTCCATACAAGAATCCAAACTACCATGTGCCATCAAAGGCCCAATGCCTTCCAAATTGCAAAACGCTCCTAGGTAGGGTGTTCTCCAAGCAAGCAACCATCTCATTGTAGCCATCATGAAAGACGTATGCAAGCTATCAGGATAACTCCAACGTCCAAGGGATGAATACCAAGCAAACAACCACTAAGTCATTTCCAATGTGCAAATCTATAATGGATCATCTCTCATGTTCAAATTCATCACGAACCATCCAAAAACTAAGCATACACCATGTACTTCAAATCTCATGAAACACCCCCAAACATGATGTAAACACTTTCGAAATAACCCCAAAAACTAACAAAGTGAACTCTTTCACCCATTCGCTCGAATAATTCTTTATTAGATACCCACATACAAAATAAAGCAAGTAGAGTACTAAACCACAGGGTAGACTAACAATCAATGAATAGATAATGGACTAGACCAATGCGAGGGAAATAAAAGGAAATGCAAAAAGGAGCAATAAGTGCAGGTTGGGAAGATGCAAATGAAAAGGTACTGAATGAGCAAAATCTTCAAGGGAGAAATGTGGCTCAACATAGCAAGTTCACTACGACACCTTGAATCTTCCAAAATTATAATTTAATTTTGACATAGTATGAGCAATACAGCATCAACAAAAACAAAAGAGGATAAGAAATCAATAAAATAGATGAGGATAAAACTCAGCGAGAATAAGGCAACCAAAAAGCTAAACTACAATTTGTTGCTAAGTAATTTTGGTAATCGATTTATTCAACTAGTTTCCCCACCTTTGATGCTTATATATTTGTTCATCATTTTTTGCAAGACTAATGTATTTTCAACTAAATGTGTAATTAACTTTCGCAGTTGATTTTCCAACAAACAATGGCATATTTTACTTTGATGTTCACCGTATCTTTTGACATTCTAGTTTGATGTGGAGATACGTAGTATACTTTTCATCTACGCAAAACATATTTGTTAATATCCAAAAGGGTGGTTCAAATCAAAATCTCTCCATCGCTATGATAAGAATCAAAACCTATTGTCAATTGGATTTAGTTCTGGTAGTTGGGAGGAATGATTGTTATCCTCCCCACCCGAGTTCAATTCCCGCAAGTGACATGTTGAGCTCGTAACAAGTATATTGTTGTAATGGTTTCAAGCCCTGTCGGTGACTGACCTTGTGCCCTGAATATTCTAGGGTTTACTCTAGATATCATCCTCAAAATGAGGGGAAGTACTCTAGGGTTTTCCCCGAGCTTTGTAACCTGAAATAAAAAAGAATCAAAACCTATTAATCAAAATTTGTATCTATTAGTATTACATGAAATAGAACTAAATAGAATTGTGCGAGATAAAATAATAGAGAATTTGCTAGTAACTGAAATTTAGTTATTGATTTTCTAACAAACAATAGCATAATTTACTTGGGACGTTGTCATACCTTTTGACATTCTTGTTTGGTATACAGATGCAAGGTCTACTTCTAACATATGCAAAACATATTTGTTAATAACCAGAAGGATCCGAATCAAAATCTCTCCGTGAGCATTATCTGAATCAGAACCTATCAATCAAAATTTTGTATCTATTGATATTATGTGAAATATAAGTTGTAAATGAGCATTGTCCAAGCCAAATGCTAATGAGAATGTGTTAGTAACCAGATTGTATAAAATGGAAACTCTGAATTAAAATCTGTGAATCGAATGTTTGGAATCACCATTTAAATGGGCAGTCATCAATCTAAACCAGGTAGGCTGTTTTCTGTTTATTTAAATATTTCTAATCCATCTCAAGCAAAAGCTGAACCTTTGTTTTAACAAAACGAGATCAGATCAATTGTTCACCAAGGATTCATCCTGCATATATGTAATCGACATTAACAAATGCCAAAAAATAGTGTTTAATAATGGCCAAACAAAACCAAAGATCTGATCATTTGGCATAGGAGCAAATTGAAACAACCTACTTCTGATTGTATATACAGATGCTAAAGTATATACATATCCATGTGCAATATATACCTCACAAGATGCTTCAGTGAGCCAACCATCCAAAAACAGAATTTAGTAAGGGCTTCCATGCCTTCCATCTAAATTTAGACGTGTCTATATATGCCAGCTGTTACTGCCAAATTGATAGATGCTTCTCCAGGCCAATGGTTCACATTTTGAAAGGATTGATTGCAAATTCAAAGGCCTTCATTAGTAGACAATGTTTAAACTAATTTACAGTCATATATCTAGAAGAACTGTTGTAACCAAGAATTGTTAACAGCATCTTTCTCCAAGCCGGACTTCAATTTATTGACTTCTTGAAAAGCTTGTTCATAGTCCATTTGATCAAGAGGTAATGAGGAAAAATCCTGCAAAAATTGTCTTGCTAAGGCTGCACCTCTAGACATATCATCAGGTCCACACACTCGTTTCCGTTTCACCCCCACCTGTTGCAGCCAGTTCATAAGCACCATTGAAAATTAAAATAGAAAAGGACATTAAGCAATGAAAAAGAATTGAAACCTCCCAAATATTTAGACTTAGAAAT